>CABFOQ010052027.1:0-15855 GCA_900660455.1 Gephyroberyx darwinii
TACATTTTTATTTTGAAATCTTTATTTGAATATGGCAACATGATACCTCCTCCTACAGTATTTCTATGATGAAATCACTGACAGAGACCCATCCCCTATCAGCCAATCACTGTGGGCATAGGAAGTAAGCTTGTGACATCATCCATAGCAACAGGGTCAACCCCGCCCTTTCTCTTAGCTTAAAATCTCTCCCCATTCCTTAGTAAAAGTTGGTCTCAGCAGCTTTGTGAAGTGGTTTTAAGAGGAGACTCTTAGCTAAGAACTTTTACTGATATTTAGGAGTCCTCTTAGTCGAAAGTTAAAATGTTTTGTGAATACGGCCCCAGGTGTAGATCATGGATATCGAAGGAGACTCCCACAATGGCTGAAATCTTCAACGAATACCCACACTTCTTGGATGTGCCAAGTCTGGTAGGTCTCTCGTTGTAGCTCAGTCATTATTCATTATTTCCTTTAATTACTTAAGATATTTTAATGGACAATGCAAAACTTCTGATATTGTTAGTAACACTGTTGATTTAGAATATATTCTGAAAATGTCTCCTCTCTATGTAAGCTGGATATCGAGTTTGGCAAAATGACAGACGGAAAGACGGATCTGTTCATCAGAGTATGGGAAGCCAGCATCATTCCAAAGCTGAAAGCAGTGGCTGCCATGGAAAGAGGTGATGTTGCATCTTACGGAGGGGATGGAAGACCAAACACATGGTATCTTTTCTTTACATACACACATCTCTTGTGTATAATTTATTAATTATAACAGAGGTGACCAAACATTTTGACTTGAAGGGCCAAGGGCTGAAACATGAGTGGTGGGCCATGCACTAAATACAATTGGACATTGATAATAATAATAATAATAAAATGGCATGTCATATGTTAAAGGGTAAGTTCAGAATGTAGAAACCCTAGCCTTACTTCCTACTTACCAATGATGGTCCTTTTTCAGCACAATCCATGCTGTTCTTTAGACTACATACCCACAGCTCCGCCTAGTTAGCCACAAACTAATGCAAAGTGGGGCCACGTTCCAGTCTGTACAAGCCCTGAAATAAACGCTGAAACCTACTCCTCGGTGCACCCAAAGTAGATTTCAGCGTTGATTTCAGGGCTTATATAAACAGGACGGTGGCCCCATGCTGATGGTGCTTTCTGAACTCCTGAAATGTATCTATTTTTTCTTCATCTCTAAGCCTGGAACCAGCATTGCATCCCTCTGCAGCAATTCTGAGACGGCATCAAGGACCCACCAACCACAGCTGATCTGCATCGGCAATCTGAAGAACACGACACGACAGTACATCATCATCACGAGGAATGACAGAGTGACCATTCCTGTAGATGATGGCCTGACAAGCACTACTGGGTGTGCAACTTGGCCTATCCATGACAGCTCAGCTCTGTGTTCACCTTCTTTGAATACATCTATGACATGACCATCTCAACCAACGGGAGAGCCAAGGTACTAGAGCTTATCTCAAAGCTTCAGGCTGCGCAGGAAATCACAAGAGAATGTACACGTCCAAAGTGCAGACAATCAATATCCACAGAAGTAAAGAAAGTCATTTGGCATCTACGTGAAATACATGCCTTATCAGATGGAAAGGACGTGACTATTATCTGCAGCCAAGATGGTTGCCCAAGGACATACCATAACTTCAATTCATTTTCCAAACATCTTCATAGAGACCAGCAGTCCACAACAACATTCATGGACAATGTGTCATTTCAAGCTAATGACCACAGTTCATCAGATACATCTGAGACAGGGACATCTAATATTGAGGAAACACCAGACTCTGTTCCATTTAAAACTGCCATTCCTAGTGACTGCGTTGCCTCTTTTGTGGCACAAATGTATTCTTCATCAAATACGACTTTAATGGATGTAACAAGAAGTGTTACTTGTACACAAGAGGTGCTAGAGAGGACTGTAGAAAGTCTACATTGCAGGTACCACTTGACAATGAGTCTGTCCAGTCATTGATGAGCGAGTTTGAAAATGCTAAACATATGTTTAAAGATGTCGACACACCTTTCAAAATGAAAACATAATTTTCAGAGAAATTTGATCTTGTGAGGCCAAAAGAAATATTTCTTGGTTATAGGGCAGACACTGCAAGAAAACGGGGACAAGTGAAACAAGTGTTGACAGCAGGCACGTGTCAATATATATCAGTAATTGAGACTGTTCAGTAATGACCAGATGCAAAAAGTTTACCTTCAGAGTAAGAAGCAAACCAAAGGCAAAATGCACAACTATTGTGAAGCCTCTCAATTTTCATCTCACCCATTGTTTGGAACATGTCCTCAAGCCCTCCAAATACAGTTGTATTTTGATGACTTAGAAACGACAAACCCTTTGGGCTCCAAAACGAAAATTCATAAAATGGGTGCCGTTTATTTTGCCTTGAAGAATCTGCCACCGGAATCTAATTCATCACTTTCAAATATTCACTTACGTCTTCTGTTTAATTCTATGGACAGAGAGGTATATGGGTTGGGTACGATTTTGGAACCACTGCTAGAGGACATCAGACTGGTGTACAAAGTTCTGGTGTACAGGTGGAGATGCAAGGACAAAATCATCAACTACATGGAACAATCTGTGTCTTGACTGCAGACAATTTAGCTATTCATTCCCTATGTGGATATGTAGAGAGCTTTTCATCAAACAAGTGTTGTTACTTTTGCATGGTTGACAAAACAGTTGCTCAGTCTGTTTACGATGAAGATAAAGTTGAGAAGCGCACCAGAGAAAATTATCAGCAGCATGTCAGACTTAATGATCCAAGCTCAACTGGAGTTAAAGAGGACTCCTGTTTGAAGAAGCTGCAGTATTTGCATGTTACAGAGAACACATGTGTTGACATTATACATGATATCCTTGAGTACGCCACTTTGTTTAGGAAGAAAAGCTTTTTACCCTAGAACTGTTGAATCATAGAATTTCCAGTTTTGACTATGGGTATGGAAATAAGAAAAATAAACCAAGCGTTATTCTCAATCTGAGAACTTCTGACAATGCAGTAAAACAGACTGCATCGCAAATGCCTTTTGCAGGTGTTACCCTTTTTAGTTGGCGATCTTGTTGACATGAGAAGTCAACATTGGCATTTATTCATTTTGCTAAGGGAAATATGCAGCATTGTCTTTGCACCTGTTGTTACACACAGGCTTGCTGTATTTCTGAAACATTCACACATTATTCAAGAAGCTCTATGACCGAAATCTGATTCCTAAACACCATTTTATGATTCACTATCCGAGGATGATGGTTATGTTCGGACTTATTTCTCAGCTGTGGTGTATGAGATTTGAGGCAAAGCACAATCCATTAAAAAGACATGCTCATGTGGTTGGAAACTTCAAAAATATTTCTAAAACAGTTATAAACACCAAGTTCAGCATATGTATAGCTTCAAGTTAGGTGACCCTCTTTCTAAAACGCAAAGAATCTGGCATTAAACAAATTTATTCCAATTTACAATCTAATTTCAGGAGTGATTGTCATTGACAACAATTTCAAGATTTGTTGGTGTCTGATCTAAAAAGTTTTATCTTTGAACATGTATCCAAAAGTATCCATGACTTTTTTGTTATGAGATTAGGTGGATCTACTTTTTTGTTATGAGATTACTGTTATATCCTGTTATATCCTGTTACATCCTGTTATATCCATGTTATCCACTAGTCCCATCTGTGTATGATTGTTACGTTTCAGTTAACTGCCTACCATATGTAAGTATAACTGATGTAGGTAACACTTTCCACGTATACCGTAACCATAGTGTATTACAAAGGCACTCATGTGTTGTCATCTAATAATCTAAATTAACCATACCACATCAGGCTGATGAGAATATACATTACTCCAGCCAAACTACATTTATTCAATGACAACATTCCTGATACCTGTACCGAGTGTAATGCATTTAAAGGCACATTCTTTCATTGTGTATGGGAGTGCAGGAAGATTGTAGAATTCTGGAAAGAGGTGAACCATATGATAACTGAAATCCTCGATATTAAGCTTCCTCTTGAGCCAACTATATTCATCCTGCAGTTGTATCCCCACAATATACGTTTGAAGAAGAAAGACTATGTTTTCATAGACATGTGTATTCTACAAGCAAAGTGCCTTATAGCTCTTTACTGGAAGAAAGTAAATAGGCCGAGTTTAAGTAAGTGGTTAAAGTTGTTTTGTTGTGTTTTAAGATACAGAGATAGAGGGTTAAAATAATGTTGTGCGATTAATACTGTATCATTATCAAACAGGAGAAATAAATAAAGACATTGTGGAAAAACAAAAGATAGTTTACCTGTTGTCTTGCAATCATAAAGATTTTAGACACATGTATGTCTAAAATGTATGTATAGATCCATGTAGGAAAACAAACAAAAAAAAAAGTTGATGAAGAACCTAGAAGTAACTTCTTAGGTCATATACATAAAGTGGTACACAACTAGTAAGTAAGACAAGATATGCTACTGTAAACTACCATCAGCGAGTGTTTTATATCTTCAACCTAGTTCTTCAAACCGTACTACTGTCCATGCCACTTTTTTATTATCATTATGAGGATTTCTAAACCTTATCTTACTCTAGTGTTTGCACTTAGGGAAGTGACTCTGGATAGAGTGGCAGCTACATGCCTGAAAAGGAAAGAAAATAGTAAGTATCATGTTCAGGGACCTACTTGGTTTGACATCCGTCGAACATGCCGGTGTTAATGAAGTATGGGCAGACGATGGTGGTCTTGACTCCATCTTTCCCAGTCGCCAAAAGCTCCAGACCCACTGACTCAGCAAAGCCTACTGCTGCAAACTTACTGGCACAATAGTCTGCAAGGGGTGGGATTGAAAGACACAGGAAAGCAAGTTACAAGGTGGCAGTTCAAGCCGTTCACTATCAGTTGCTTTTTTCTTAGGCATCAAACGGAAGTTAGGGTAACTAATTAATTAAGATGTTTGTTCTTTTTAATCCCATCTGGAGTGATTTTCCCAGTCGACCAGTATTCATATCAGCCCTGACTACATGGTGCACTTACGATTTCTGGTGACTAGTAGTTCTCTTGCCTACCTACATTGAATGCACTTATTGCAAGTCACTTTGGAAAAAAGCGTCTACCAAATGCCTGTAATGTAATGTAATGGTGTTAAGTAAGTGGTCTGATAATTCCAGTTCAGTCCACAGACACGTTTCTGTTTCACCTCATTTGCAAATGATTAGGACGTCATCAAGCTACTTCCTGGTTGCCAAAGCAAAAAAAAGCAAATTCATTTTTGTCTGTGAAAGTGAAGCCGGGCTGACATGGTAGTTTTGGATGGGGCTTTGCTAATCTAACTGATACAAACCCTCCTAGACCAACACCAAACAAATTCTTGGGAGCCAATACGGCAAAGGCAATCTGCTATGATGGGTCATTGCAATGCTATCTGCAGGGTGCCCAGGACTGAAATTGTGGAACCACAGTGGAAGTGACTCCATGCCATGGTGAACTTTTGAATGCGGTTTGTATCTGAAGCAACTACCAGGCTTTGTGCACGGTCACATTTGTATCTGGGAAAGTCTGAACACAATCTGTAGCACTGTCCGGAGTGATGGGTGAAGTAACAGGAGAAGCATGGCTAATATATTATTACCCTCTTTACCCAGTGAGTCTAAATAATACCTTTCAACCAATAGTGTAGTAGTGGTTCAAGAGGTGGGTATACTGGAACCCCCTCTATATATTTCATTAATAATTAGGCTGATAGGATGTTCCATTCTAGGACGAGCCACAAATAATTGGTGGTTTCCGATGCATTTTCGTTAGGCTGGGGATTTATTGGTATTTACTATAGTAAAACACTAGGGCCGTCTCAGTAATATGTTTCAGTAGAATATTAGTGAGATTCAGTTTTCTCCATCACTGAGCCCGACCCCCAAAAAAGGATCAGATGTGTGCCAATATTATGCGTTATTAGAAATGAAATTTGCCCAGCTGACAAAAAGGTTGTGTAATATTTGCAGGGAATTCTAAGTAAATGAAAAATATAAGTCTAATGGCATGGACAGCATGGTCATTACCTATCATTAACTATTTGGGCTATATTTTAATGGCTTAACTTAACCCCAAGTGTGCATATAAGACTCACTGTAACAGCAAAGTACAATAAATTCACAGGAATTTATTATGATGACAACCTCACATACAGTCCAAGACATAATACGGACACTAAAATAATTTATACACATATATAGAGTCCATTAACGAAGAGGATGCTGACATTGACCAGCAGTATTTGACCAAACGTGTACTTCAGTCTCAAAATAAAGACAACACCCTTTAGCCTTATCTGAAGAAGACCTTGAGTCAGTTTAGACTAGCAGCATTTGTTTTTACTCAGTCATTTCAGATTTACAGAACAGATTCCCTTCTATTCTTCGATCTGCACTCTATTGTACTCTAGTACTATTTCATGTCATGCTGTGTAATTTCGTCGTCCCAACAGGGCTGTTAGATCTGATTTTGTGACCCAGACACACCTTATTACGTAAGGCTACCCAGGCTGGGTTGGGGCACTATATAGATATAGTGTCCTGTCCTACTAAATATGGGTGAAAGGGCAGCAGAGTCCTGCAGAGTGAAGATCTATTAAATATTAATCTTCTCTAGTCAAGGCCATCTAATGGTGCTGCTATGTTTCTGGAGTTCCCATTTCATCCTAACACAATTCATGTTCAATTAGCTGATGCCAGAAAACATTGAATTCCAGTTAGGAACTAAGAACTAGATCATTTAGATCACTATAAGCTAAAAAAAAAAAAAAAAATACTTTTCACTTTCCAGACAAAAACAAGTCCAAAATCAATACATCACAAAACACCCCCCCTCCCTATTTCCTAAGGTCTCCATTGAAGATAAGGTTAGGGTTAAGGTGAGGGTTAGGTTTATAATCAACTTTGAAAATGGTGGCATGATGTTTTTTAAAATTTATAGTCAGATCTTTGCAAATGCCTTTTCCTTCACATTTTCATGTTAAAACTGGGATCGAAAAGTAGAAAAAGAGTAACCTAACTGGAAGCTCAAAAAATTTCATTTTCTGGAGCTTATAAATCCAGCATTGTATGAATATTCCAGTTGCAGTCAGCAATGAAACATAATCACTGGTGACTGTAGCTTGATTTTGTCTATTAATCAAATATTGCCAACTGCCTTCATAACTCAACTCCAGGGTTGGCAAACAGACCTGTCTCCATCTGATGCACCGTTGGGAAATATATCCTACTAGTTAGAGGAGAGCAGAGTTCACAATAGCACAGACTGACTGGTAATGGTTATTATGTTTGTGAAAATCACACTTAAAGGCAGATACAAGCTAAAAAGTCTGACTAAAGGCTGTGATAAACGTTTTTTTCTCTTGCTCAAACACAAGTGCAGTGGTGAGCGTTGCTAATAACAGAGAGCAAGAGCTCAAAGGGTGCAAGGAGTGTTACGTCATTTTATGTCATCAAGTTAGTTAGTGTTAGCTAGCTAGCCTGAAGTAACAAAGGGGATAACATTGTTGAAAACAGACTAGGGAAAGTTAGTGATTGCTTTACTCATTCTTGAAGAGGATGAGGAACCCATTATGAAATGGAGGATGAGACGACATCCTCCTAGAGAGAACAGTGAGTGTTTTGTCATCTTCTACAAGAGCTCTGCCTAGACGGTGCTTGGACTATTATTGCATTTAATAAAATGCTATATAATCATTCATGATTGAGAGAAATTTAATCTTAGATACATATGTGACATACACAGGGCTAAGAGCACAGCAAAAATATAAGAGGCAGAAAGAAAAAAATATGTTAAATGTGCTGGGGAGCTGAGGAAAAAAACACTCGCATCACATAACTCACACACACACACGCACGCACGCACACACCTGCCAATCCATTGACTCCTATCAGTCCAGCAGAGCTAGCAACGCTGACCAGGTGGCCGTGGTTGTTGGCAATCATAGCTGGCAGGAACGCCTTGTAGGTCTGAGGACAGGAAAAAAAACATCAAACAGGATTACAAAAGCCCCAAAACTCATAGGGACACAGTTATTGTGGGACACAATGTGTAGACAGTGTTTCCCTTACATAGATATAAAGGCCGCCACAAAATAAAAAGTTGGTCAATGTAAAAAACACGGGTTGCAACGAGGCTGGCACAAACACACTGATGTAGTGTTGTATGCACTATAGTTGCAGTGTTTCTCAAAAAAAATTGCAGGCACTGCTACAGAAAATGTGAAATTAAACTAACAGTATAATTTAGCCCAATTTGCCTCTATACCACACAAGTGAAATGAATGTGTTTACAAAGTCTCCAAAGGAAAATGTGAAAATGAAATGCAACATGGAGTAACAACACAAATGAGGGCTGAAACAGGAACAAATGTAGAACTAAAACTAAAAGTTACACCCATTATAAATCTGACAGTGTGTGCTAATTTTTGAGCTAATGACTCTCCATCTCCAGCGTGGTTGACTGACCCAGAAGTGAGCCATGGTGTTGACCTCCATGGTCTTCTCGATCAGAGAATCGGGCGCATCCATAAACGTCTTTCCCGTCACAATGCCGGCATTGTTCACCAGGATGCTGATGTCTCCAACCTCCCTCTTCACCTGCATGGGGCACAGGGCAAAGGTCATTTAAAATGTAAACAAATATGGGTATATCGGGCAAAGAGAATTGCAGTAAGAAAGCGCCATTTGTCCAGTATCATCCCAGCAACAATATATCATCAGTGAAATTTTCTATCTCCAGAAAGACGATACCTTCAGTTTTCAGACAGACACATAAGATGTTTTTGACATTTTCAACACTACCTGGAACTGAATTTAAGCAACATGGCTATGAAAGCAGATACAGTGTATACTCTACTCTTAACCCTGTTCTGTTTTCATTCGCCTTCAGTTGCAAGGTGAAAAAAGTAAGACCTCTAATAACCGCATGAGACATTTTAATGCCTCAGTCAACTCCCTTTCAAGTCAGTCGAGTCCTAATCTAAACAGAAAGCCCAATTAATTTGCTCATGATAGAATGATTCTACTTGATAAGTTGGATGTGACAACCTTTTCATACCACAAGGGTTTTCTGAATCTGAGCCACTCTCTGAATTGATTCATGTTAAAGCTAAAAAAGGTGCTACGTGTAGCATTTTAACCATCAATAGATCATTCTCAAATTAATTGTGACACCTTGGTAAAATTACCATAATCAAATGAAAGTATGGTTGAGATGACTGGTAGCCTCTATCTCATGCCACTGGTATGATCTCATTTGTTTATGATGGTTATATTATTTTCAAATGTCATGTGGTAATGATTTATTCATTTTAAAAATTTAGCCTACTCCTGATCGAGAAAGACAATGGGCCTCATTCACGAAATGTGTGTGATCAGATTTGATCATAACGCATTCGTACGAACGTTTCTACGAAGATAGACTGGTTCATCAATTTGTTTGTATCTGAATTTGTTCGTTTGTTACGATCAAATCCTACAAGTGCTTGAAAACATGCGGAAATGTGTTCATGTGTTTGGAAACATGCGGGAAGGCTCTTAGAGCGGCTTATTCTTTATGAAAAATCCATTACAGTAGTGCCAAACCTCAACAACAACAAGTGTTTCAGTGGCCTTGTAGAAGAAAAAGACCTAATAGGCTGAAATGGCGTATTTCCGAACTGTCCTCATTCATAACAATACAAGATGATCAAACTTGTAATGGGTTGATCACATGGACTGGACGCCTTACGAATACAATAACATAGTCCTACCATCTGATGAAGATGCAGTCTGGATTTGATCTGAGTCCACCTCCAATGTCGACTGGACACCCGACAGTGAGGTCTCTCCTATTATTGATTGATCCTCTGATCCATGTCGGATAGCGGCTCAGTGCGCTGCCGTCCTCCTGTGGCTGATAATACTACTTCTCCTTATACTTTTTTGCAATCTAGTTTCATGTCGAACCATTTTTTTTTACCTCAGCAACGGTGTGTGTTTCTGCTGAAACAGCATTAATAATTTCTTGCCATGCTTTACTTTTATCAGTTCTTGTGACTCCGCTGCTGATGCTTCTGAAAACTGTTTTTTTCTCATGCTTGCAACACTTCCATTTTGGACTCCGCCAAGTTCCTATTTTCCCCTGGTTTACTGTCACACGACCCTTCAGTCTGTAGCCTTTTACGGTGTTGAACAGCGTTTACCTATGCAAACTGGCTTCAACAGGCACACGCATCCAATTTACGATTGCTTCCAACGATTGGCATTCATCAAATATACACCTGTTCTACGAACACATCAAGGTTTCCACCATGTTTCATGAATCCCACGTCTGTATTTTCTTACGCACGTGAATACGACAAATTTACGAATTTATGTAAACTTTCGTGAATGAGGCCCAATTTGTAAAAAAGGTTTTACAAAAGGAGAATACCTAAAGTACTTTATTCCCATTTATGCTTCTTTTAAGCTATATGGACTTGATAGAATAGCCTACAATATATTTTATATTTTGTTTTTTGTAATTCTGCTGTTAAATATTATACTATCGCCATAAATGATGTAGTAAAGGCTATACATAACGTTTCATATTGTTATTATATTTTATAAAACGGGTTGTTTCCATCCTGAAAGAGTGTTCTACAGTGACTGTAAATCCCATACAGTAACAGTTAATGCATCTCCTAGCAACCGTGGAAACATTTTGACATATATTCACAAGATACTTTCTTATTTCAATGAATTTGCTAAATAAAAATAATTTAGAATATAAAATACTCTGTCATCAAATAATTCTTTCTATATGTTGTAACCGTTTTCTAAAAGTAATACAGCACTTGAGGTCTTGCTGTATCGTGTTTCATTGCTGACTGCAACTGGAATATTCATACAATGTTTGCTGACCTAAATCACATTGGCCAAATAAGATCCTTTCAGTCACTGATCCACTTTGTTCCCAGAAATTTGGCTTCACTGAAGAATTCCTGAAATCCATCCAATCAGGCCAGTTTGCAGCATCTGAACTGGAAAGCTTCCAATCAGCAGGTTCACCTCATTTGATTTGGGGAGCTGGTGTTGTCGGCCAATCAAGGTCCAGTATTGTGACTGCACAGTCTTTGAGGACTTCAAACATTATTATGCTTATTCTGAACTATAGTGCATTTGAAAACAAATCATCAATCGCTTTATTGACATTTTCACACAGTACCTTATATTATACAGGAAAAATAATTGAAAACTGGTAGGGTGACATATTTCTATGAAATATTCTTGAATTCTTAAAAAATATTCTTGGCAGACATTTTATTTTACCAGGACTTGGCAGGTGAAACAAAAAGTTAATTACAGACATCGACGTCAATATAGAGGCATGTACGCAAGCAGTGATTGGATCCCTGACACCACACACACTCACACATGATAGCTTGTCATGGCAACTGCAAACCCAAACAATAACTTATGCTGGCTTGTGGTGAGAATTTGTAAATAAAGGTTGTTTTACAAGCTATGTGGCATCTGTTAGGAAGCAAGAAAGACTCGCCAGATTCACCAACAAGGTAGGTCACTCGACCGAGACTGCCCTCCTGGCAGTGACAGAGTTGCTCCATGCCGCTAGAGCGAACTGTCTCTCCTCTGTCCTGATACTCCTGGACCTGTCTGCAGCGTTCGACACGGTGAAGCACCAGATCCTCCTCTCCATCCTCGAGGGGATGGGTGTCTCAGGCTCTGCACTCTCCCTGTTTGCATCCTACCTGACAGGTCGCTCCTACCAGGTGACACTGAGAGGGTCTGTGTCAGAACCACGCAGGCTCACTACTGGGGTTCCACAAGGCTCGGTTCTGGGTCCTCTTCTTTTTTCCCTTTACACAACATCTCTTGGTTCTGTTATCCACTCCCATGACTTTTCCTACCACTGCTATGCAGATGACACCCAGCCGATCTTGTCATTTCCCCCCTCTGACACACAGGTGGAGGCACGCATTGCTGCATGCCTGGCAGACATCTCGGAGTGAATGTCGATGCACCACCTGAAGCTCAACCTGGACAAGACCGAGCTGGTGTTCCTCCCGGGGAAGGGCTGTCCGCACCGAGACCTGGCAATCACCATTGACAATGTTGTGGTGATGTCAACTCGGACTGCGAGGAATCTGGGTGTGACCCTGGACGACCAACTGTCGTTCTCGGCAAACATTGCATCAGTGACACGCTCCTGCAGATTCCTCCTCTACAACATCAGGAGGATTCGCCCCTTCCTCACTGACAAGGCAGCGCAGGTGCTCATCCAGGCTCTTGTCATCTCCCGCCTGGACTACTGCAATTCCCTCCTTGCTGGTACTCCGGCGTCAGCCATCAGACCTCTGGAGCTTATTCAGAAAGCTGCAGCTCGTCTGGTGTTCAATCGCACCAAGTTCTCCCACAACTACCCTTCTCTACACTGGCTCCCTGTAGCAGCTCGCATCCAGTTCAAGACCCTGGTGCTAGCCTATAGGGCAGTGAAAGGAACAGCTCCTTCTTACCTCCAGCCTATGGTCAAGCCTTACACCCCGGCCCGACCACTTCGCTCTGCTGCCTCGAGGCGACTGGTTGCCCTGTTGCTCAGAGGTCCCTGCAGTCGATCTACGCGGTCACGGCTCTTCTCTGTCCTGGCCCTACAGTGGTGGAATGACCTCACTACTGATGTCAGAACAGCAGAGTCGCTGCCCATCTTCCGCCACAGGCTGAAAACCCACCTCTTCAGGAAACACTACCCTGACGCTTCCTCTTAGCACTTGCCTATTTGTCTTCACTTATTTGCCTAGGCTCTTGTTTATTAGCGCTTGTTTATTTGATTCACTTATTTGTCTCATTTGTTTATTCAAAAAGTAGGTAGCTAATTTACTGCACTTTTACCTTAGCACTGGTTATGCTCTTAGATGCTTGTTTAGGAAGGAAATGCACTTATGATTTCTGGTGACTAGTAGTTCTCTTGCCTACCTATGTTGAATGCACTTATTGTAAGTCGCTTTGGATAAAAGCGTCTGCTAAATGACTGTAACGTAATGTAACATCAACTTGGGATTTACATGGATAGGATGTAGCGATACCCCACGACCGCAATGTGTCGTTTGCAAAGAGGTGCTGCCTAATGATAGCATGAGACCTGCAAAACTTCGCCGACATCTGGAAACTAAGCACAACGAGATAGCATCAAAACCACCAGATTATTTCCAAAGGAAACTCGAGGCGTTACAAGGACAAAAGCGGGTAATTACAGGATTCAGCAAAGCTAATGTCAAGGCCACTGAGGCTTCATATCGGGTCGCATTACGCATTGCCAAAGCAGGTAAACCGTACAATATTGGAGAAACCTTAGTGCTGCCAGCTGCCAAGGAAATGTGTTCCATAATGATAGACAGCAGAGAGAATAGGATTGTCTGGGCACGGTGCTGTGGCATCTGTAGTGATGGGGCAAGGGCAATGACGGGCTGCCGAAGTGGTCTCATAACCAGGGTGCAAGAACTGGCTCCAGCTGCTATTTAGACCCACTACATAATAAATCGTCAGGCCTTGGCAGCCAAGAGGATGCCAGATGAGCTGCATACTGTCCTAAACAAGGCTGTCAAGATTGTGAACTTCATCAAGGCATGCGCCCTAAATGCCCGTCTATTCACAGTCCTATGTACTGGGATACATCCAGTCATAAACTACATAAAAGCCCCCTTAACACTGTAGTATATTCAGGAGACATCAACCGACCCCCCTCTTGAGATCATACAAAATACACAGCAACACCCAAAGGCTAACACATTCCTCCCCCAGGACCTTGCTTTGAAGACAAGACCCCTGCTGTGCTCCCAGGAAACAAAGCAACCCCCTTTGCAACAAAAGGTGGATTTCCCCCATAAAGCTGACAAAAAGTAACACTTTGCAGGTTCGACTAGCCCACTCTGGTGCCATTAGAAGATGGGACCGATGATAAGGGCCGGGGAAATGGACTAAGGGCGCACTCACACTGGGCCATCCGTACCGTGCCCGAGCATGGTTGACCCCCAAAGTCCGGTTCGTTTGACGTGTGATCGCTCCGAACCGTCCCCGGGCCCGCTTGAAGAGATGTACTCGGGCATGGTTCACTTGGAGTCGGCACAGTTAGATCGCTAATCGTGCCGGAGCACGGATCCCGAACATGTCAGTGATGCGACTGTCCCATAAAATGGATGATTTCTTGATGAACGTGAATTGTAGTCGGGAGTAAAGCCGCAAATTCCTCCCTCAACGTCAGCTGCCTCCATAAAAATCTTCGTTTAACTGAAAATCGCTGCGTTGCATAATCAATAAGGCATGTGAAAGGGCCGTGTGTCACCGCACCCAAAGCGACTCCAAATAAGCCACAAAGTAAAATTATGAACTCCACTGTGCTGTGCAAAAGGGCTTTCCTTCAACACCAGAAGTTGCATCGTGATGACGTAAGCGTGCCCAGGCCCGGAACGTTAAGTGCAATGTGAGCGCAAGCCAGCAGGGGAGTGGGGAGGGGGGACAATTGTGTTCCGGCACGGTTCAAGCCAACCGGGCCAAGTGTGAGTACGCCCTTAATCTGCCTTCCACAGAATAAGGGATCAAAAGAACTCTGGAATGTATTGCAAAAATGTGCTTTCTGTATATGTTTCATTAGATATGAATGTCACAACCTGTGGCAGATGATGTATCTTACTCCCCCATGTATTCTCTTGGTTATTCAAGGCATTTGTGTTAGTTTAGTATACATTTCTTCATTCTTATTGGCATTTGTTTTACATAGTTAATAAAATCTTTGCATTTATAAATAACTGACTTTTGTGTGTCATTGATATATCCTGGACATGAAGGTAGAAAATCACTGAAATCGAGCGCTCATTACTTCTGATTATTAGACTGATATCATTATAAAGATATAAAGACTATTCCAGTGTAAACTGGTGGTGCCCCGCAAGTGTAAATTAATAAGATATTAATTACTAAGAATAACTTTAATAATTGTCCATTTTCAGAATTGACTAAATAGTCTCATAGTTCATATCGAAGTAACACGCTACAACACAATATCCTTAAAATGCAACATTCTGGTCAAACACCATCTCTGTCAAAAGTTTTATAATTAGAACAGGTTTGGCAGAGTTGGGTCAGCCTGTAAAGCCTATGGGGTTCCCTGGGGGTCAGATTTAAAAAAACCATCCTATTCTGAGTTGGATACGGAGTGCTCCAAAACGGATAGTTTCATATATCTATGATAATTAAAAATCCCAGAAATATATGCCTACATCAGGAATGAAAGCATGGCATAGGGATATATCTGAATCAGGACTTAAACTGGGATGCAATTTGGGATAATGTTACTGGTGCTTCGAGAAACCCAAATCATCAGCATATACATTTGAAATGTTGTCAGAGCATATCTAACCCCCGGGAATTAGACATCAAATGGGATTGGGATGGGATGTTGAATGGGAGTGTCCAGGGGTCTTTGTTTTTTTTAGGGGAAGGTTATTAGTACCCGTGCAGAATTAACAGGGGTACAATTGCCAATGGACCCTGCAGTACATCTTCTAAATGATGATTCCGACCTTTCCCTTACAGAAAAAAACACGCAAAGTCTGGCATGACTGCAGCTAAGAAGATTGCAGCCCAGCGCTGGAAACCCCCTCATGACATTTCAAGTAGCTACTCACTGGCTTCTTAAACATTTATTACCTGGAACTATCATCAGTGAGAGTCAATGATGTACAGCCAAACACAATTTTAATGTGGACAAATTAGATAGCTAACTTAAAGGATCTTCTAGCTAAATAAGGTTGCTATGTCTGTGTGGGTATTAT
>CABFOQ010052028.1:0-15011 GCA_900660455.1 Gephyroberyx darwinii
GACGGAGGAATTTGCGGCTTTACTCCCAACTACAATTCACGTTCATCAATAAATCATCGCTTTTATGGGACAGTCTCATCATTGACATGTTCGGGATCCGTGCTCTGGCATGATTAGCGATCACACTAGCCCAAATCCAAGTGAACCGTGCCGGAGCACACCTCTTCAAGTGGGCCCGGGCACGGTTCGGAGCGATCACACTAGTCAAACGAACCAACCGTGCCCGGGCACGGTACAGATGGCCTAGTGTGAGTGCGCCCTTAGATGCTTGTTTAGGAAGGAGATGTGTAACGTGGGGGACTCAAGAATCTTGCGCCCTTGCAATCCATAGAGTGGTGCAGGAACGAGTCCTAAAACCCGGAAGAGAGTTAACATTTTTGAACTTCCGGTTCCCTCGACAAAAAGCCTATGGGATTTTTGCATTGGATTTTGGATTATTGCAGATACAATACGTCAGTAAATACCCCACTCGTGAATTTTGAAGCTTTTACGTTTACGTTTTTTTTTAAGGTGGTTGCTAACAAGTGGCTAAATGAGACTACAGAGGTTGTTGGGGACATTAAACGTCATCACGCCGAACACGGTAACTCATCTACTCACTAGTCCGCCTTCACAGCCTCTAGTTGTGTTTACACTCGTGCTCTTCCAAACTATTCTAACTCAAACTTTCCAACTTGTAGATTTATCAGTTTATAGTATTTTTAGTGGTGGTGACGTTGAAGTCATGCAACCGTGGTGTAGTTTGTTTACAGCCTAACGTTAGCTTTTTACTTCTGGCGATTGCATTTACGCTTCAAAAATCATAAAAGTGGTGTTCATTTGTGAAGATTATCTTGCTGAACAAAACGTCTAAGTACCATAAACCTTTGTTTACCACAGATCTTATTTTCTGCAATAATCCAAAATACAATGCAAAAATCCCATAGACTTTTTGTTGAGGGAACCAGGGCGATGCTAACTTCCGAGTTGGCCTACAAAATACGTCATCCCTTTATTTACACACCACCAACCACTGTGTGGCAGCAGAGAGCGACTGGCTCGTGCTACATCTGACATAAAATGCGCCAGAATGAGACAATACTTTCCCTGCATCCTTTTTCAAACGACAGGATCAGACCCAGCATGGATTCAGACAGGTTTGAATGATTTAAAGCACATATCAGAAAAAACAAAAAAGCAAATGTTTGGGAAAGTAAACATAGCTGCTCAGCTTGATGAAGGCTACAGGATAGGGATCCGTGAGCATAATGAGGAGGTTGACAAAAACAGGCACATGTCTAAAATAATAGACTGTCAAGTTCTGTGGTGCCATAGAGTCATTGAGAAATCTGCATCTCTCAGGGAGAGAAGGGCAAAATTCATGTACAAAAAGTAAAGTTTAAGCCACAAGGTGGCAAAGTCATATGGCTTTGAGCCAGTTCAGTTAGCTTTTTGATGGCAATGGGTATATCAAATGTGATACCATATTTATTTGCTTCTTAAATTTTGTTATTTTCTGTTAGGTCTTACTGTGTTCATAATTTTCTGCTATTGTCTCAGAGTTTTGTGTTGTCAGATTTCTTTCGCACTCAGAGGCACTTTTCGCTTACTAGAGTCTTTCACCATAAAGATAATTATAAAGAATTTGCACTAATTGAAATACCTTAACAAAATCATGTTTCATTATAACAAATGTTCATTCAGCTCAGCAAATACAAATAAAGGCCTTTTCATTTATTTAAATACACTGATGATACCTAATCATTAGTACATGTTTGCTTGATTTTTGGTATAGCCCCCCCCCGGAGAAAAATGCACCAGCCACCACTGTGTCATTGGTTTATTAAAATACATAGACAATACACAACTACTAGTATTCTGGCACTGGTTCCAAAAGGGACTAGGATAGGGTAGTAAACACAAGACAAATACATTTCAGTTTAACACAACACATGTGACTAAAACCCACCGCAACCAACGAGTCTGAAAGGACACTAAAACCAACATGACACACACCATAAAAACTGAATTCACAAGCTTGCTTAAAACTATCCAATAAAATCCACACAGTAAGAACGCCTAAAACCAGCCCTAGTCTACAGAACACAGATCAGTAAGGACACAGTCAAAACAATAAAACCAGCTCCGGGACACCACCAAACTCACCTGCTGAGCCACACAGACATAAAATGACCAATCATCTACACAAATATTTATACTATGCATTTCTAAAATCACAACGTACAACCCCATGGTGGTGTGTTGGCGTCCCAGCATTCCTGCCCAACCCTAATCTCCCACAATGCTGTCTTAAGGCCTTTTTATGATAGCAGACAGGTGAAATCAATCAAGGTAGGAAGCAAGTCTGATTGCTCAAGGGATCAAGCACAGGAAGTCATAATAAAAGTCTTTAACAATAAAAGTCCTTCTAGGACAGGGGTAGCTTGAACCGGTTACAGATGCACTTACAATTTCTGGTGATTAGTAGTTCTCTTACCTACCTACGTTGAATTCACTTTTTGTAAGTTGCTTTGGATAAAAGCTAAATGCTAAATTCCTATGGCTGTGGTCAGGAGGAGGTGGATGACATGACTGGCCGATAGCTCTACTCTTTGTTTTTTGGTGGTGCCTGTGGTCTCGAGTGGTTTTTGCCTCCAATTCCCCTGAATCTCTCCAAGTCACCATTGTTTCATTTGTGTAAGACACATTTATGGTCATATAATGATAGAGAGAGAATCGAGAGAATAAAAATGTCAAAAACACTATCTTACTAAAATTACCCAATTTTATAAAAACATGGCTGGCTCTTTTACTCTGTAAAATGCATTTCTAAGGAAAGCTTGCTAGCTACCCTACAGTAATGATGTCAATGTTGTAGTGATTCAGTAAGGATATGCGAATCATGAACAATATTGTAAAGATCCAGTATTTGTCCCAGTCTATTGCTTGCTGCCAAGTTGACTCTGCAATGTTGCAATGTTTGAAAGATAACAGCACGGCAAAGTAGACTGCAGCAAAACTGCAGCCACATGTATTGCCTGTTTGCCAGATAAGATATAGGCTTCATTTATTTATTTCAGGGACAGTGGCAGGTACCTCTTCATGCAACAACAGTATTTGAAACTGTCAATCAACATATTATTTACACTGTCATTATGCCATGTGTGTCTAATTGTCATAGGACTGTAGGTTGTGGACTTTACACCTCTCCACCTCTCCCCTGGCTATGTACAGTCATGTCATGTACCGTCATGACTTTCTAAAACGTCTTTGTCACCATCCCAGACTAGTGATCTTTTCTTTTGAAATCCCATGATACCCGTTTGGAGAGAGAAAAAAGATTTGTGTTTGTGCTGTTGTCATTACTGTCACTGTTACTGTCACCAAAGCCATTCTGTGGCAGTAATGTTCCATCTTTCCCTTGAGTAAAGGCAGCACCGCTGTTTATTCTTGTTTTATTGCACTGCTTATCATTCTCCTTTTTTGCTTGGAGATTGTACAATTCTACTTTTTTTCTTTTTGGAGGGCTGAGGTCAGAGGCGGTGAAACCAATCCTGTGGAGCTGCTTCAGCCATGCTACACTTCACCTACTACAATCCTCAATAGTCCACTGATCGTGGTGTAATTATCTTCCTTGTTTACCTGATACGTAAAACGCATCACTTCCTGCGCACAAGACTATTTCCTGCCACTGGTCGTGCCTGACCACAGGGGCTGGGATGGGACAAGCTATGTGGTCTCATACTCATGAAGGGTGGATTGAGCCCCAACAGATTACTTAGATTGAAAATGCAGCAATAATTTATCATGAAAAAGTTAATGTAGCTTTAATAAGGGCCAATATCTGCAAACCGATCGGTCTATCTTATTTTACTTCATTTTAATGCTTATGCCACAGTGTCTCTTCTCCTGATGTAGAGCAACAATAGTGGCTGTCATTCATGAAAATATTCCATTTCTGGTGCAATTCGGGCAACTAAAAAGACAATCTCAAACGTGAGAAACAGGTGTAAAAGGGAATCAGTCATTGACTGCAAATAAATGAACTCACTTGATGATCAAAATCTGGCTCTTCAGTCATTTTTCACTTGTCGGAAACTAGAATGTAAATTCTATATCACTACTACTGCAAGTACACTAACAGGTGCATTAGTCTATTGTATTATAGTCTAGTCTAGTCTAGTCCATTCCAGTTGACTTTAGTCTTGCCCAGTGTATTCCCAAAGCTCATGCATCCAATTATATGTGTGTTCTTTTAGATGTTCTCTGGTCTTTACAAAGCTGTTTGTATGCCAGTTGCAAATCCTCCCTCTGATGGATGCTCTTTTCTCAGCACCGCTATTGGTTTTCAAACTGTTAGGTAGGAAAAGCAATTAGGCACCCAGAAGTGTCAAGGTCAAATGTAATGGCTTACTTTATAAAGGAGACATCAATGGGCTGTGCTCTGAAATACAATGATTTTATAGTAACAAAAGTTTGACTTACTGTGGGTTTGCTGGCATTGAGTTATATACTAAAGGCACTGTTAGTAGCAAATACTGTGATTTGTTGGGCTTTCTGTGTCTGACTCACAGAACACAAAATGAAACATGCTGCAACACTGATACGTTATACTTTTATACTTTTAGTTATAGTTATAGTTTTTGTGTGACTATGTGTAAATGCAGACAGCTTGATTTAATCTGTAAGGCAAACTGCAGTGCAGCTCCTAGTCAGACGATCCGCTATGACAGAGGCTATTGTTTTTCAATATTTTTATTCACTCTCCTTTACCCTGCGCAGACATGTCACCTTGGTCTTCATCTCACATTAATTCAAGGATGAACTTGACTAGACATGCCTACTCACTCCCAAACCAGACTACAAAGTGTGGCCAGCCTCGTCAGTTTTTGACTTAGAAATGCATCACCAAAGGCAGCGGGAGGACCTGTCAAACTTTCCATCATCATTGTCAGAAAAGTACATCTATATTCCTCAATAGACACAGGGCAAAATGTGAACCTGCTTATAATCACTCATGGGCCGCTTATAAGGGTCACTCTTGAAAACCCAAAGACAGACCTGCATGCTGAGATAGAAGCTCTACTGCTCAATTTGCTGGCCTAGATCTACAGTTAACACTGACTGTATGCTACTTCTTCTAAAGCTAAATGTATGATAATTGTTCTAGTGAAATAATGTTTTCCAATGTATGATAATAGCAAATAATCTCAAATCAATAACCAATTCTTTAGCATTTTGAAGTTGATATAGACTTTGCCAGAGATTGCCATTTGCTTTCGTCTTGTGATAATGGGTCATTTTAAAAGATCCTTTCCCAGTACAGAGGGTTACCTTTATACTTCAGAGCCATTCATGTCCAAAGTAAGGCACAGATAAAGATCGCTCTGATTAAAGCCTGAGTGAACAACCACATTTCTATTTTAGGAACACATGAGTAATTCACTTGCAGAGAAAAGATAGATGAGGAAGAAATTAGCGAGATTCTTATTGAATCAGTTCTCCATGGGAGAAAGCAGACAAACAAATTAGACCTGAATCTCTCTGGGAGGGTCAAGCATCTCCGACAATCTTATCCTGATCACTGTTTGACAAAAGAGGCTACTCTGCATTCTGCGGTGCACATTTCCCCTGAGCAATACAAAGAGTCAAATAGCCACAGAATGATTTCCCTACCCTGACCTCTACCACGATGATACCTACCTTCCGTACACAATTACTGTCTTATTGACTTTCAAAGCAATGTTCATGCGGTATCTATCCTGGTCTGAGCAAATAGGAAACGGTGTGACACATGGGACTAGGTGCAGAGGGCACAAATCTATTCTGTTTTTTTCAGCTTCACAGGTAATGTCAGAGGCGGTTAGCGTCACAGTTATATTGTTTTTCTGACACCTCAGCATTTGCAGTATTATTCTGTTAAAGTGAGAAGAAGCACCATGAGGAATTACTGTTAGTTGGAAACACAAAGATGATGGCAAAAATCAATGTTATGGCAATTTTGTCATGACAAGACATTTATTTAACACTCAAAAACACATCTAGCGTTAGGGGGGGGGCATAACATTAAAGCATATATTTATATCCACAACTTGATAAATCACCAACTTTCATCGAAGTCTAAGTTAAACATAAAAGAGAAGTTCTACCTGAATCGTCAGTGAGTGTACAGGTATGTAACTCCTCACTCATCCTTGTGCACCTATACAGCAACTCTGTCATATTGAGAACCACATCCACTGAGAAGCCAAGACCATTTAAGCAGAGTGCGTTATCCTCCTCTTTTGGTGTGCTGCCACATCTGCGTAGATGCTATGTGTAGATTGGGCCGGGCAGTTTGATTGGGTAAGGATTTTTCTGTCAGGGGGAAGGAAAGGTAAGGGTCTTTGCTGACGTTGGCACATCCCTCCTCTCTCTTATCCCTACACTGATTAATGGCAGAGTCCCACAGTCCTCTGACAGAGCGCTGAAGCCCAAGGAAACCTCCAGAGATGAGGCTTCCTGCCAATTACCTTCCTCAATAACGTCCGCTCGATGCCTGAATGACAGGGACCCGCCCCCAGGGCTCTGAGTGACTATTAAAGCCAAAAGTTCCAGGCTTCGAGAGATATGCAGCCCTTCACGACTAGAATGGCTACATATGAAAACATTTGCAGGAGAAAAATGAAGCATGGAAACCAGCAATAAATAAATAAATTAGTGTAGCAAGTGCAACCTTTTTTTAACAAGAGGTGCAAAACATAATACGTACAAACATAAAACATTTCAATAAAATGAAATATAGTAAAAAAAAAACTAAAAAAAAACAGGAACTACTGAAGTATTTATGAGTAAGTGCCCAAATCATCATTATCATTGTCAGCAGCAGCACTATGAGAAAGCAGTAACAGTGGCTATAGAGAAGAAAATCCAGGCCTTTAGTGTGTGTGTGCATGTGCGTGTGTGTTTGTGTATGTGTGTGTGTGTGTATAGCCTACCTATTTAAGATCTTAGACTAGCAAAGACGGGTCCTCAAATCAAATCACATTTTATTTGTATAGCCCTCAATCACCGTTACAGTCTTCACAAAGCTTTGTGAGAATAAATGGTTAGTACACAACATCCCCCAACCTTGGACCCTCACAGAGGACAAGGAAAAGCTTTCAGGAAAAAAATGTAAGAAACAGGATGATCAGGCATGCAATAAATGCCGAGTTTGGGCAAGCAGAGTATACAGAGTACATAATAATTTATTTGGGTGGGACATCCAGACACCTTGAAGTTACACCTGGCCTGAATTGGGAGCCAGTGTAGTGAGGACAGGATAGGCGTTATGTGATCGAATTTTCTAGTTTTGGTCAGGATTCTGGCAGCAGCATTCTCATGGATCATCCTCCAAATATATTCCCCCCCAAATGGAATACAGCCAACCTACCGTGTACAAAAACAGATGAGAAGGTGATGTTGGAAAACACATACATACTCACCAAAGACGGGAGCAAACGTCAGAGGTGAAACCACCAGAGTTAAGTTTCCTGAGCCTTCAAGGGCAATGGACAGGAACCTCAAATTGTGACACCTTTGGAGAACTTCCCTATTCTATCCTGGAGATTAGGAGCTTGCAGGAGAGCGGACGTCTCCCTCCTGATTTGGACATACATTTTAATGGGCCACTTAAAACTCCTATTCAGAAGCTAGGCCTGGATATTCACAGGGTTCCTCCTGGCACAGTCACACTTCTCCCAGAGCAAGGAAATGGTAGCCATTGTGTGCATTAAAAATGCATTGCCTAAGCTCCTCTGTCTGCTTAGCATTCTTACCAGTGGCACCACCTATTGTCAGAATACCACAGTATTGACTGCTGAGCAGATAGTTTGTAGGGTAAAGAGAGTAGGGCTGTAAAGAATTGAGCAGCATCCTAGAGTGTATTGAAGGAAAGTTCATGCTAGAAAGTTCACCTTATACTCCTCCTCTGATCTCCTCACAGTTCAGTATTGATTTGTGACTATGACCAACTCTCTCCAAACACTATATTTTCACGATATCAATACACAAAATCAAGAGCTGTTCAACTGAAAATGAATCTGGTTCAATTCAATTCCTTCAATTCAATATTAGAAGAGCAGCTCTAAGTTTTGTCTTTTGATGTCATCGCAGACTAGGATCTTAATTCTTAAAGCATAACCATGGACCCTATCTTCCATTCTGTTTCCATCAAACTGAAAACTCACTGATTTCTTCATTATATAGCTGCTTACATCTTGCTTGCGAGGGTGAGCGGCTCTCCAATCCAGTCCTTTAGGGCCAATAGACACTCCAAAACTCAACCCCAAAAGCACCCAAAGCATGTCTTTTTCAGCACACTGACTGCGAACTCTGTTATGAGATATAAGTAGCTCTATAGTGGAGAAATTGATGAGATTTTGGTCAGAATCGATTGGGACGATGGAAGAAATGACTGGAAAATAGGTTCCAGGTTGAAAATGGCTAGATATGCTTTAAGTTTCTACTTTTGGAAAATAATTGCCCATCACTGAACTGTTAGGACTGAACTGACTGAATTGTTTGTTTGAGAGAGTAGGAATAACGTGAACTGTGGTGAGGGGTGAAATGTCAGTTACAATCATTGAACAAAATATGAATTTGTTTTAACATTTAATGTTTTGCACTCTTTTCTCATTTTTACTATCATAGATCCATTTTTCAGGAACCTCCTGTTTAGCAAATTTTGCATTTGAAAAATGTCTCAGATCTATTTCTTATTCACATTATTTTGTGGTCATCTTCACACTACATAACGAAATCCTGTCATTTCTGACATCTCCTCATTACAAAAGGTTTAGAGGAGAGGAGAGGAGAAAACTCATTTAAAACCATTACAGGCTCAGATATACAAAGCCAATTAAAATGAGTGAACTATACTATACTATAACTATAGGGCCTGTCAAATTATTTTTTCTGTTTCCCTTCTTCTCCCCAACAAACACAGATGTCAGCCTATTACACACACACCCTGTCAATACCAATGTCAGGTGTCTCATCCTATAATGCAGGAACACTGGGATGGAGTGATTAGTGCACCATTGTCTTCCCCAAGTTGGCAAGACACCCGACTAATAAGAGCACAAACAATGATTGAATTCACAAGAAGAGGAAAAGATAGGCTACATCTTGGCTTTCAAGGTGATAGCATAGCCGATCTGCCAGAAACAATATGATTTTTGAGCAGTTTGAGGTTACTAGCACTCTGTATCTCAGAAGAATAGGTGCCATTTCCTTTTTTCTCTCGCATTAGGTACGACAAGTTCAGAACTGTTCTCGTACTTTCACGTCCAGAATGTAGCTGCTTCCTGTCCTTGGCCTATGCAAGAGGAGTGTAGTACATTTTCATTAGCAAACAGCACAAAACGCTTTGTGGTCACAATATTAATGTGTTTTTCAGGGTAATGTGACAAGCGCACATCTTGGCCTATGGGCTTAACAGTGCAGCAAGAGAATAATGGGAAGGGAGAAAGTATTAAATAGTGTTTTGGTACAAAAGGCTTGGAGGTGAAAAGAAAATTACGATATCTATTATATGGTAACAAGAAAAAGTGGAGGGCTCAAATGGTGTATTGGAGCTTCAAGCGCTCAAAGTGAAGGGACTCGAAAATACTGGAAAAGACACTGGCTAGACAAATATATTTTGTTTAGGTTGGGAACATTGAACAGGACTTTCTTTGTTAAGTCCACTCAGTGGTTCTTTTGATAGGTTAAATATCAAAAGTCGCAATTGGTTAGTACGAATTAGTGATGCTTCCATTCTATCAACCACATTGCCCCATTTGAATCATTGCTTACCAACAATGTCTCTCCTATATCTATCATGTAGTCATGAATCCACAAATGGAGCATTTCATGGTGCCAGCAGTGCCACAGGCAAGATGCACATTACAGAGGATTCCAAATGATATCTCTCTTTTCATCTCCCGGCAAGTCAAACCTCACTTACCTTCCCCCAGTTCTCAATATAATTTACGTCAGCATACTCTTTGTGCAACTCCCCGTGGGCTGAAACAGAACTTTGATAATAATAAGAGGGAAGAGAAGATCAGTGTCTCTGGTTGCTTTCCCAGCCAATTGAATTGTCTGCTTCATCTCAACTCAATACCCATCGACCTTCTGTCTCCTGTCTCCAGGAGACTGGCAAAGGTGGTGTCTGAACTCACCCATCTCTACAATCAGCTGATCAAGCCTCGGACGTCATCGATGCCTCTGTGTTCCCATTTGATCAAATTGGCAAATTTGGTGTGAAGCAAATCAACGCTGTCCTTATAGATGCACAGATGTTTTTGAATAACAGCTCTGGATACTCTTGAACTTAAACAGGATCCATTTCTGATCATTATAGCCATCTTTTCCTCTTTTTCCCTCACAGATTTAGATTTAGACAGATTTAGAATAGCAAATCACAAATAGTATTAAGAATGAATTTCAGCATTGTAGTTTCTTGGTGTGTGTGTGTGTGTGTGTGCAGATTTCATGGATTAAATCCAGTCCTTGACCAAGATGTTTCACATGTTAGATCAAAATTTAAAAAATATAGGACGAGGCTTGATCCTTGTTCCTGAAACCAGCCTATTGATACTGCTAAAACAAGCTTGTCTCTTACATTGTTGCGAAAAAAAGAGAGAATTAAAAACTAGGCCGTAACACAAGCTTGGCTTTTTTATAAGGCAAACCTTAAACAGCACAATTTGAAATGTGTAAAGAAACCAATTTCCCACAGTCACTCAAAAAGATGTTGATTAAACACAGCATGCAGTGGTAGACAATAACACATTCTCACATTGATGTAAATCGGAAATTATGAAAGCCTGGTAAATAGGGCAAACCTGTGGTGGAACAAGAAAGCCAATAATTGAAGCGTTCTATAGTAATTTTAGAAGCAATTACTGTTGAATTAACCCTGGAAGGAACAGGGGATTAGCTATCCGAGGGTTGGTTAAGTGCAAGGTAGCTACCTACCAGTGACCCCAAGAGTCGCAGGTAGATATCTGTGATAGGCTTAATAGAAAATGGTGCTAATCGCATTAAAGTGACAAACATCATTGACTGCTCTGAGTAATAGGGGCCAGTTGGTGTTAAATAGTTCAGGAAGGCTAATAGGCTCTGAATCTTTTATTGATTGGCAGTCTGTTGGGATTGGTAAATAAAACATTTCCCAACAGGTCTTTGTTCCAACAGCAATTCCTTCCACAGCAGTATGTGCGTTTGCTGCCATCGTGTTTTGCTCACTGTGGCAAAAAAGAGAAATGAATCTGGGCTGAAATATTCTGTGGTCCAGAGTAGCCAATGTGCTTGCTAAAAATAACCTCGCTCACACTAACTGATACTAATGTATCACATGTAAATCATCTCCATTCATGTTTTTTGTATCAGTGTCTACTTGGAAAAGAAAGATGAATGGCAATAAAACACCTTATTTCACTTTGATGTTGATAGAAACCTTGCCCTCCTCCCTGGCAGTCTTTACAGAGGTTGAAATTACCCTGAATGTTTGTGCTCAGTCCCTCTTCAGACCAAGATAAATATTGCCAATCTGGCTTCCACTGGCTCCTACTCAGCTCTAACATCGAGGCCAAAAAGAAAAATGGTCTGCTTTCCCAAAGGGGCAGAGGCAATAGAGCTATGTGCAAGGCTATCAGGGCTTTGCAACTTACAGATGCTGTAGATATCAGATTGCACTTTCGCTCCTACAGAATGCCATTTATCTCTCCATCGTGAGCCACCTGATTGGTGGAGATGGCTCTCTTTGTACAGATGTCAGGGGTGACATTTTGAGACATCCAGCGAAAATGGAATGTTTGGAGTCAGTCGGCGCAATGGCTCAAATGCTGACAGCAGGGTATATGCCAAGCCCTAAGACAACACATCCCTCAAGTGAAACATTTTTGGAGATTGGCTTCAACCATATGGCAGACAGAGCACGATTATGATCTGATGATGACAGCATCTGGCTTGGTGCTGCTTATCACAGAATGTTAAAAGTGTCCAGAAACACAAATGTACCTGTATACATAAGTCTCTCTGATCATTGCTAAAGAAAATATATCACACTGTACGTGAGGTCCAAGCTGTAAAGAGTCAGTAGAATGGAGGTTCAAAATGAATTGTTGACTGCTTTGGTGTGATACAATCCAGATAATCCAGAGAAAAGTTGTCAGTTTTGATGTATATTCAATGCTTTGAGGAACTGAAAACTGCAATGGTGCATTAGATCTCAATTATACAATATTTGAGTGTCAAGACTTGAGTATAGTGATGAGATCCTGGCTTAAATTGACAGCCTCACACTTCCACTATTGTAATTAGCCCCTTGGAGACAAAACACTACACACTGTGGAAGAAAATATCATTACTTTCTCATGCTCCTGTCAGGAGTCACACATCTAGCCCCTCTTGGAATCACAGACTAAAACCAACAGCAGCTGTAATACACTTTTAAATGTAAAACACATCATTGAGACGTCTAAATGTCATTTTGGTTTTTGTCGTTTTTTATCTGTCTTCCCTGGATCTAACAGACAAAAGGGCCATTTTGAACATGAATAAGTAGATTGTGTATTGTGTTTTCAAAAGAGAATATGGTAGCAACATAAAAATTATAAATACTCCATTTAATATTTCATAGGATTTGTTTTTCTTCTTCCTTTCTGACAGCTCATGGCATATAATTCCCCAGATTAAGTTGCTTGTGCCTTGGGCCCAACTTGATTCAATAACATGAAATAAGGCTAGAAATAGATATAGAGAAAAACAATAAATTAAAGAACACAAGTGAGAAATCACATGTAGAGAATACATAAAAAAAGCACCCTTTAATGGGCAACTCTGAGACCACAAATACATTTCCAACAGGGGAAACAGCAATCACCTCATTAGCAGACCCAGAAAAATACTGACAAGGGAACAACTGAGTAATATAGCAGCAGGTAAGCAAAAATTGTGAACAGCATCTGAAAAAGAGAAAATGTTTGATATTATAAAAGCGTTGAGAGAAATATAGCAGTTGTGTTTAGATACTTTAAAGGCATTCATTTTGAATCCATTAGTATTTGACCTAGCAAATCAAGATGTTTTTGTGGCTATTGTTTCAATAATTTAAGAAAAACTGCATGCACAGTGACAACACGTGTTTACACCACGGTCGGTTTTGATGAGAATTACAGATGCTACCAGATGAAGGAATTTTGTTGCTGTTGCGAGCGATTGAAATGAAGAGATGTCCTGCTTTTGGCCTTCAAAGGAAAGAAAGCAAAAGGAAAGAAAGCAAGAAGCATACAGCTTAAACATAGGACCTTGGTACTCAGGCACTGCCATAATGCGAATGATACACTCTACATATGTCACATTCATATATCAGTTATTATGTGGTTGCAACTTTACCAATATAGCAATAGTTTCTGAGAAAAACACACACACTTGCATGTATATGTACGCATGCACACATACACACACACACACAGATTTGCACATATTCACACACACATTTATAAATGTCCAGCCTATTCTTTCTTACACTGACACAAGTTATTTGTTTTCTCTATATCAGATTGATTTCCTATTGTGTACCGCTCCAGATGCATGGCTGCTGTCTGCTGTGTCAGCTCTTACTGTAAACCCTGACTTGTGCATTTGAGCTTGGCTGGCCAAACACAAAAAGATCTGAAATACAGCAAACTTTAAAGACATAAACAAATCAATAGCAACTGTGAGCTTACTCAGGTTTGTCCCTTGCTGAAAGACTGAGTATATGGTGCACAGATATATGTCCATTATCCAAAGGAAGTGTCCCTTCATAATCAATGAATGTTATTTTACCTCCTCAAAGCTAGAAATCAGAATCAAAAGTGTAGGAAAAAAAAAAAGGTTATGTGAGTATGTTGGACTTGGTCTCTTCATAAATAAAAAATGATTGTCTGGGGCACATTCTTGTAACAAGCAGGTTTTTGGGTCAGAGCCAAACAGAAATCCCTTGAACATTAATTTCAGGATTTATGTATTATGATCTTGCCACAGGGAGCTGAAGTCAATGTCATGTCCAGTCCAATGCTAATATTTTTGGAAGCTCTACATAGTTTGAGTGTAAATGAAACAGAACCTCCTTTCTATATATATATATATATATTTTATAAACCTAGTGTATTATTTATTTATAACAAACTCCTTGTAATATCAATGGTAATGACTAAGCTAACAGCTAAGCTAATGCACCATTATGTGCCAAATGAGCGAGCCTTGTGTCTCTAGATCCAAAATACAAATAATTCAAATTGCAGGCTCTTGGCTCTTTTCATGAAAAATCATTTCAACACTGCAATCTTTATTAAATTATGAATGCAAGTTGGCAGATCAATCATAGTGAAAATAGCTGCTAATTAAAGTGGGTTAATTATAGTGCAATCAAACATTTAATATAATACAAAGGAGCTATGCATTTAGTAATGCCGGTTGATGACAACAAATGACCTGCCCAGTGTTGAGCAGCACACAATACATTAATATACTCCCCCGAGACTCGAGCTCGAAACGTTGCATTTTGTTTCTTTCAACCAAATTTCATATTTTCATTATCACAGATGGAGGAGCCAATAAATTCTGGACCCTCTGGAACAATGAAACAGACAACGCAGCTGGTTAAGGATTTATGAGCTTGGAGAAAATGATTGTTCATAATGATGTGTAAAAGCTTCACTAAGCAACTTCACATGTTAGTGGCTCCAAAAGGCAACAAAACATTAAAAAAAAAAATACCATTGAACTTCAATGTAAAGTCACCTCAATAAAATGCACCAGCATGCTCATGTTTACCAATTGTTTTATACCAAAGGGACGAGAGAGGCAAAAGATCTAACATTAGTAAGCCCAGCTTTCACTGGGTGGAGCTCTCGCTTGCTGCTGCTTAGGAGTAGTTTAGTTTTAAATTTTGATTTGTCACTTCCTGTTGGGAGAGAAATGTGCATACTCCACACCAGAATGTCATTTGGGCAAATAGGGCAAATCTATGTGTG
>CABFOQ010052029.1:0-11853 GCA_900660455.1 Gephyroberyx darwinii
AATCACTTTATTGGCCGAGTACGTTTCCACATACAAGGAATTTGACTGGGAGGGTTGCTCACTAGACACCACAATGACACACACACACTGAAGTTCAATAAATCTAAGAAATAAGAAGATAAATATTCAAGACACTGCTGTAAAAAACAAGAGGAAACAGTTGCTCCCTCTTTTTTTCCCCATTCCCTTTTCCTTTTGATTGGCTCGCTGTGCAGTCAGCATCAGGACATGAGTCAAATAATTTGTCACCCTCAGCCAAATTAGTGGAGTGGTTTGATTTATCTCGGTCACAAACTCAACCCTCCGAAAATCACATTTTTTTTTAAATGGTCTGAACTGTCTTTACAGCTGCGTCTGTGCAAGTTCAAACAAGGTACGTATAGATTTACAGCAGGCATGCCAGTAACACGGAGCAGAAACGAGGCCTCTCCACTCCAGGTGAGACGAGGTTTAAGTTGGTGGGTTGGGGGGGGGCAGGTATGAGAGGTATGAGTGCTAATGGTTAACGCTTGGAAGGAGAGACACTGTCATGTTACTGTAGAGCAGCCATTTTAAAGGGCCTGCCCGCTGCGCTACGGGGAACAGGCTCTGTGTTTATACGTTTCCACGTCTTTTCAACCTCTCTGTTGCCACTGGACATCAGTGGTTTGTGGTTAAACAAGTCCAGAAGGTGAACCGGTGAGTGCGCGCGTGTGTGTGCGTGAGCGTGAGCGAGTGTTGTTTATGTGTGCGACCGATCGGTCCGTCAGTCGGTCTCGGCCATTCCGGCCTCATCTGTTGTGAGGAAATGGGGAAGGAGAGGCACTCGAGCGTGTCATCAAACAGAGTTGATTACACCGAGAGGCTCACTAACAGGTTTTGTGTGGTTGCAAAATGCTCGGTGGAAAGGAGAGGCAACATCTGGACCCCAACAGGCTTCTCTCTCTCTCTCTTATACTTACACCATCTCTCTCTCCCATCCCCCCTCCAACCCACACTCTCTTCTCGTTTTAATGATTGCCTAAATTGCTCTTTTTTTCTCTTCCCCTCTCTCTTTTACAGGCGAAACCGATTTATGGCGGATGGCTGTGCTTGGCCCCTGAGGGAACTGACTTCGACAATCCTATGCAGAGATCCCGGGTAAGAGCGTGCATGTAGGCCTATGTGTTTGTGGACAGGGGCGGGGTGTATATATGTTGTTTTCCTTTAAAAACAACAAGCACAAGCACCATTAACTGCTATGGCCTACAACCCCCTGTGAGATAACAAAAAAGTCAAGCTCAGCTTTCACCCTTAATTGTTTTTGCTCCGTTGAGGAGAAACCGGTTAACAAACCGTTGAGAACATTCCCCCGTCTGTCAAGTCCGTTGTGACTTATTAACCATATGCTCTGGTTCACAATCAGGCGACTCTGACGGTGCTCTTCTCTCTTCTGACAGAAATGGCAGCGGAGATTCTTTGTGCTGTACGAACACGGCTGCCTTCGCTTTGCTCTGGACGAATCGGTAAGTAACGCAACCCGTCTACCGTCTACAAAACCTCGCCAGCTCACAGAAGTCCTCTTTCGCCCCATAGCAGCCATGCTGTGAAACTGAGCGTAAAGGATAATTCGTATTTTTAACCTGGGCCTTATTTTTCTAGTTGCCGATTGATTCTGATCCAAATTTTATCAATTGCTTCACTGTACAGCTCTACATACTTTTCAGGGAGCGCTGGTGGTCCAACGGGCCCAAGGGGAACTCAGTTGAACCCAGTGACAGATTAAAACACGCCCTTTCAACACAGTACCACACATACTGCAGTGACATACCACACTAGGGACACACCACTTGACTTTTAGTCCAGTCCATAGCCACGATTTTGCATCACAACGGATATCTGATTGTACCATCGCGGTTATTTCAAACATGATGTTTGTATGACTTGAATCCGTACAGGGGTTGACGTCTGAACTTAGACTTGCAATAGCCAATGAGAGTTGAGTGAGAGAGAATTTACAGGAAGTGTGTGTGTGTGTGTGGGGGGGGGGATGTTCCACCACCATGTCTGTTTTGGTTGTGTGTTGTAGCACTAGAGCTTTTGAGAGATTTGGAGGTTGTGTGTGGCGTTAGAACTCGGGTAGGGTGTGATCCCCGTCTTAACCTTGTCGTGTGTGTGATCATCATACCGATGTGTGCGTAAGAGCAAATTTATCCGTGAAAGCAATGTGTTACATGACGAATCTTCTCGGTCTGTTCATTCGTGTAGCGAGTCCCCAGCCGAAAACAGCTTATCAGGCCTACCTGGGAAGGTGATGACTGGCTTCTATTGAAGGGGGGGGGGGTAGAAAAATAACATAAGGCGATGCAGTCAGTGGTGTTGAAAATATGCCACCTCACTGGAAAGTCCTACATTAGTTCATAGGGGGGGTAAATAAAGCGGTGGAGATAAGCGTCGTGAGGTGGAACAAACGGGTCTGAGAACCAGAGGGAGGAAGAGAGAGGCCGGGACGTCACCTCTCTGTGCCCGACCTAAGCCTGTGTTTGTGCCGGTAGCATGTCGCCGGGGGAATGTGATACGGGCGACCGAACCCATACTGGCTCATCAGGCTGCAGCTTAGACTGCTTGTGTGTAAACACTGGGGGCCACACATTACCAGCTAGGCTGCCAGACACACACACACACACACACACACACACAGTGGCTTGTTTTTTTTTTTTTTTTTTGCATGTGTGGAGAAGGTGTACAACCCAGATAACCAGCCGTTTAACACCAGAGACCGGAATTAATTGCGGCTCACAAGGGCTGGTAAAAAGAAAATTCCCTGCAATGAATAATTTTTATTAGCGAAAGAATTAGATATATTTTTATAGAAATCTATCAGCCTAGCCTCCTTCAGTACTATTTTGTTTATAGAATCAGGTACTGTGTGAAGCGCTCAATAAAGAAACAAGGAGATTTTTAGTTAGATCTTTTTGCCGTCTTCATTTTTTTCTTTTTGCTTGACTCACACTTGCTGTGTGTTGCCACAATGGAATATGGTTTATTTTCAACTAACGCTTACAGAACTTTAGATGTTACTGCTTTGTGTAGAGCAGCGTAACCTTTGATTGGCTCACGGTCACAGAGAGTGTACAGTGGCCAGCGGGGACAAAGTTTGAGAAGAGGCACAGACCAAAGACTGTATATAACCCGAGGCATTCAGACGTTAAAATGTCAAAAAGTTACCGGCCACTGTTGCAACCACACAATACTCCCCTAACTCTACTTCTTCACCGGCTCTGTAAAAGAGAGGGGCTTGTACAGGTCAGTAGTACAGCGAGGGGGAAAGCAGATGAGCAGCCTTCAAGGTTGGCCGACGCTGCCGCCTGTGTGGGAGTGGAGGCCATTTGGTGATGCAAGAGCAGACATTTGAACTCACGCTCAGCGAATCGCTTCACGGTGTCATTGATCTGCCAGCGATGACAAAGGGAGGAAACCGCGTCTGTTTGCGCGGGCGCGTGTCCTTGTTTCCACTGTGTAATGCGTTTCCAGTGACACCCATAGCGGTGTGTAATTGGCTTTTCCTCTCATTGTAACGGTTATTCCAAAACCGCCGGGCCTCATTGTGGCTCGGTCTTTTCATCTGCTTTGTGGAGTGCTCCGGGAGGCAGGAAAACTGGGTCAGGGAAATGGCCGCTTTTGTGCTCAGGACCCCCCAGGATAGGAACTCACCAAAACAATTTAGAGTCGATAACCTCACGTTTTCGTTTCTGGTGTTGAGCTCGTCATTGTTTACCCAAAGGCTTGAGCAGGCAATGGAGGGCTGACGCATTTTGTTTTGGGTTGGGGGGGGGGCACTGCATACATTCTGTCCCGGATGCCGCCACACCCCTCCCATGGCTCTTATACAGTGGAGAGATTTACAGGAGCCACACACACACACGCTCTTTCTCTGGCAGTCGTGTTCCTCTTTTGATCACATCATCTCCCCTTATTGCTTTTCATCTCAAACTGACCAGCCCTGCGAAGCCTGTCCTAGAGGTTCACGCAGAGAGAATGTTGGCCATGTTTTTTGTGGTACTCTATTCATCCCAGAAGGAGAAATTTGTCTAGTCTCCTTCCTCTCTCCACAGGGAGGTCAGGGTCAGCTACAGAGCAGCACCCCTGGACCTGGTTAGGGCCTCATTGTCTTGCTCAAGGACACTTCAGCAGGGCAGATGCTTGCTGTCACGAGGGCTTGAGCCTCCTCCGGTTGAAAGATGATCTCCCTAATCTTTGTGGAGGGAAAAATTGACCGTGGTTCTTCAGTTCTATTAAATGGGTTGTTATCTTTCCTCTTTGAAACCAAGGGGCACAGCAAACGTTCCCTACTTGGTACCTTTGGTTTCAATCAGTCTGGTGAAGAAAAGAAGAACTAACTAAAATTAAAAATGTCAAAGTATCTCTTTAATTGGTGGAATGAGCAGTGATAGAAGGGTCAGTGTTCCCAGCGATCAGTTTAACTCTGACTCTCTCAGACGGGCTGCCAGCTGAGGACTGGCCAGCCACATGACATGTTAAAGATGTTACCAAGAGTTGACATCAATCAGCACAAGCTAATGCTTTTACCAGCTCGTTACGTGTTTGGATGCTTGATCAATCAAGCTGTTCTTACTGGTAATAAGGTTCTTTTTGTGTCTCGTTCGTTTTTTTTGTAAGATTATCTAGGCCTCTCTTTTCAATATTTGGTCAGACTAGACTGGAATGCTTTGGCATCATCTAGGTCTAGGACTGTAATTTGGTTGGCTTGTGTTTTTTTTTTTTTTTTTTTTTTTTTCATGCACAATATTGCAACTGTGATTCCCCGTGTGCCTGTCTCCATAAAAGGCTCAATATGGTCTAGGATGAGGGCATTTATCATGCTTGAAGTGATTGTTAGTAATTCCTTTACCCGGAGCCAGCGGAGAAGGCCCGAGTTAGGCAACCAGCTGGAATTTCATGAGTACAGATGGAAACACGGCACACATCAACAATGAACAGGACAAAACTATTACCAGGTCACCAAGTCACCAGATTTTAACATCCTGGAAAACAATTTGTGTTTTGAGTCTCTTACTTTAGTTGAAAGAGCAGCCTATTTTCCCTAACCTTTTTAATGACTTTAAAGAACGGGGTCCAGGGAGCGGTGACATTGTTTGCTATTTTTCGACCACCAGACAGCAGGGCGCTACGTAGATGTGAAGCGGTGGCCTCTTGGAGCTGAACTATTTTAACCATGAGGAGAGGGGAGAGATGCTCTCCGGTCTTCAGCAGCATTCCTCTCCTATGCCCTTATTTGGTGAACTGCAGCGAGCTTGCAGCCCCGGGACCACAGAGAGCGAGAGAGAAAAGGGAGCGTTCGCCCCTCAAAACCGCAGGGGGAAACGTCAGATATGCCCTAGACCCAGACATTCCAAACACGAGGCCCGCCACGGCAAGCACCCAGCCCCGATGATGCTGGGGATGGGAGGCCGATAATGAGTCCGATGGCCGGACAGCTTGGGTAATAGATCAGAAAGCTCTGAGACGACTGCTGTACGGGATAAAGTTATATGGACGGGTGGAGAGAGACGGTGAAAGTGGGACAGATTGGCTGAGATGGAGATGGAAATTTAGCGAGACCACCCTGAAAGCATCGGGGTTAAAAGGTCAATGACCATGAGGATGCATTGAAGGGAGGAAAAAGTCATGCAGTGCACCACTTTGCTTCAGAGCTGCTTCTGCCCCACCTCATCTTCACTTCGTCTGTCTCACCCCGACCTACCACACCTCCCCGTCCTGAACCTACCGCATCTACCGGATGTTTGAATCCAGGATCCTGCTTTGACTATCTGAAAGGATTTCCAACATGGCAGCCCTGGCTGGGGTGTGGAGGATGGTGGTGCCGGGAGGTTTGCCTAGAGTTTTTCGTGGAGGGTATTGCGTGTCGAGGCACATATGTCGTATAAAACAGCAGCCTCCACTCCGCAGCCCGCTGTGGCGGTCTCTGACGGGACTTGCCACTGGCTTGGCCCGTAAAAGCCTCCAGGAGGATTTATCATTTATAGAGTGGGTGTACTCCACTTAATTCTAAAGCCGGCTGAGTCGTTTTTTTCACACCGTTTTTTAAGTCCTTTTTTTGGAAGTTTACTTAGCAGTTAAAAATACCCCATATTTTAGCATGAGGGCAATTAATTGTTTTTTGTAGCCAAGTCATGGTGCTACCATATTCAATGAGTCATTTTACTGTAAAGACACTATGGCTTACATTATTTCCTTTTTGTTCATTCTCTCATGTTTTATTGCCTTTTGTTTTATCACGCTCCCAGAGAGGCTGCAATCTCAAGAAGAGTCTGTGAGAAAGTTGTTAGTTTTAATAATATCCCGCTGCGAGGCTAAAAATAGCCGGCCCCATGGCAGGCAGACACAATCGGAGGATGTGGGATTGGATCTGTTGCGGGAGAGAAATCAAACTCGCCATAATTCATCTGCGTGTGAATGGCAGCCTTGGCAGATACATCTCCTTTGTTTCGGTGCCAGTAGCAGAGGGCAGTTTCTAAGCAACAAGTTGCCCGTAAATGCACAGGACCAGGATCAGCTGGCACTTAGAAAGTCCAGGCTTCACTGTAACGGCAGCAAAGGTCAGCGTCCGGGTCAACCTCATCTTTACTTGACCCCATACACTGGTTATAGGACGGGCAGAGGGCAATTGCCAGTGTCAAGTAGTTGTTGGTTCAAATCAAACTCCATTATTGGAGGTAATACAGTTTTCTTATTGTTACTGTTAAAGCTAAATGTCTTATAGATTGAACTAGCTATCACAGAATCTATGGGTCTGTTTTGAAAACTAGGGCAATGGATTATAGAAAGTTTTTCATATCTTGAAGCTCTCCTCCCCCGTTGACAATGAAAATGATTAAGCCACTGGAGTTGTATGGGCCTGATAAAGCCTAGAGGATCCAGGCCGTATGTTTAAGCTCTATTAGTACAGATAAAAAGGAGCTAGAAACCTCTGTTTCTGTCATAGTGGTCATATAGTACCAGGGAGCACGATACCCTAGCAGCTTTCCTCCTCACTTGTTCAGGAATGGTATATATGCTGCCATTCTCGTCTTTGTGGATGTCACTACTACATCGACGTGGCATAAGTGTTACCCTCAGGGCCTTCGGCAGCGTTAAGTAGCCTAGATATTCCCTCTCTGAAACTTTCTCCTCTCTTTCTAGTGGAGCGAGTCCTTCAGTGGGTTCTAAAGTGCGACCCAGTGTAATTGCCATATTTGGCAGCCCCCAGGGGTTTACAGGCAGATCTTAATAAAGCTGGATCTGTGTCGAATGGCCTTAAAAGGAGCTGGAGAGCGAACCCAGCACCTGTTTTACATCTGTAGCAGGCAGAGCAAAGCAAAAAGCCTGATAACGGCACCGCAGGATTCAGACCAGACGCACAGAAAAGCACAAAGGGGTCTGAGGGGGAAGTTTGGGGGAATTCTGCTCTCCGATTGTTGACGAGACAGTAAGTTATCAGGTAGAAATAACAATGAGTTCATCATCCACTCGTCCCAAAACATGAAGCTTGTACCGGTGTATCGTCAACGGCTGGTTTAACATGTTTTACTGGTTTTACTACCACGTTACGACCATATTTCTCCTGTCCTTTTTAACCCAAGGAATATGGAAGGGATTGGAACAGCTTCTGAGCCAGAACGAATCTATCAAGAGATAGAAGTGGATGGATTGTTATCATATGCTCGGCGTAGCGCATCGGGATTCTCTCAGAAGAATAAGAAATTTGCTTTTTATCTCGACGTCTGATGTACAGAACACAGACATAGCCCCGTGGTCACACGCTCCCAAACTCTCTCGCACACATTCACACGCACAAAGCGGCTTTAGTCCAGCCTCTCGTTGCCGTCACCCCCCTATTCACTCAGTAGGCGCTACAACTGAAAGGATTTCCCTCGTTGCCATAGTGAGCTGTCGATAACAGCGTAGGGACCGTACAGTAGAGGCCCAATGTGTCTGAGCGAGAAAGGCAGAGTAGGAAAGAAGGACCGAAAGGGCGTCATTGTGAAACCCAATGAGTGCTTACTACTGAGTAATGTTTTCCCCTCAAACCCTCTCTGTTTGAGGTTTGAACTATATGGAATGTGATATCAGTGTTTAGTTGGGCGGCCGTCCATCTGATACAGAAACAGACCAATGAGAATGTGACTCAAGCACCTCTCATAATTTGCAGGATAACTGTTCATTCATTTTTTTTTATCTCAGTATATTTTATTGCTATCATTTTGCACACCCTGCATATATGCATTGAATTTGTATATTTTCCGTTGATACATTTTCTTATTTAATATTGTAAAATGTGCTCCACTGCAAATATTTTAATTGTACTTTGTGACAAAGAAATTACTGAACAATATATACAGCTCCATTGCTTCACGTTGTGTCAAACAAATAACAAAATATATACAGGCACAGAAGAATAACGTTAGAAACTGTCTGTCAGTGAGCTGCGTCAAACTGCCAGGGTCAGGCAGAATAAGACCGGAAATGAAGCGATTGTGCCTTCGAATAAAAGTACGAAATGTGTCACGTTGGAAATATTTGAATATAGTGTCGTCTTTATTTCTAAAAAAGTAAAATCAAATAGCATCAAATACTCAGCCCAATCATTATATTTATGAACATTCCTTCTTAAATACAGTCCTTACATTCACTTTGGTACTTTTGTCAATACAGGTTTTATTTTGAAAATGTTAACGCTAAGTTTATTGCAGCTCGCTCAACGCCACCTAGGGGTGAAATTGCGGTACAACATATCAAGAAAATACGCTAACATACAAATGTCAATTACTTTATTTATTCAACGTTTGATTTGACATCAAAACGTTTTGTCATAAAACAAGAACAATCATTTACAGTATAGTGCATCCTGGCATGTAATAACAACACAAATCTAGATGAATCCCATTTTCATAACTTTCCATTCCTATAACATCCCTATAGGGATCATAGGGGTTGATCGGGTTGTTGATCAATACCACAATCTCCCCAAACAAATAAACTACATTTTGCCTAGCTAAAACAAACAAACAAAATAACAGTAAAAATCACATTAAAATCACAGAATCATACAGTAAATATTGGCATGTGTTGCAGGTGAGGTAGTGTGTAATGTGGAGAGGCGATGGGCCTTAGTCGTCAACATCCTGCTTGGAGATGCAGCAGCAGCAGCATCTGAGAACTCTGCGGAAGAAACCAGCAATGCCACTTTTCTTGGGCTTGTTCTTCTGGGCTGGAAACCAAACAGAGGAAATCCATATCATCATTATATAAATGTCCTGTATGAAACAACAGGCTTCTAAATTGTTGAGGAGACACTGTGCAGCAGATAGATAACTTACCAGACCGGAGCTCAGCTGTTGCTCTCCCCGCCTGCTTCAGCTCAATGTGGGAGGTGGAATGGGACAGTAGCTTATCGGCCAACATGTTGGCCACCAGCAGACTTCTCTCCGGGTCTCTGAAGGCCTCCAGGCCGAGGGAGGAGCAGAACCTGCTCCTGTAGTCCACATAAAGCATGTCGGCCATGGGGGCGAAACCACCAGAGGTCCTAAGCTCCTCCAGCTCCTGACACAGCATGCTGGTCTGCCTTTCTCCGTCTGCAATGCTGTGGACCAGCGAGGAAATGAGAGCAGACACAGCGATACAAACAGGGCTCAAATGGTCTCCGGTCTCCTCCGTTGTAGTGAGGAGCTTCTCCAGGAACAGTATGATGATATGTTCCAGGCAGTCGTCAGGGGAGTCAGAGGAGTCACAGGATTCTTCATAACATGCATTATCATATTCCTCAACTCTGTCCTTAGTGTGGCAGGGAGGGAGTAGCTCTGATGGAGTGGAGTGTGCAGGGAGTGTGTCCCTCAGTGTGAGGATCTGCTGGACTACATGGTGAGTGATGGCTCTGGTCATCGTGTGGACCCTGTGAGAAAGGGCCATCTTCAAATTGAGCTTGGTGCCAAATAGACTGTGGAGGCTGTTGTGGATCAGGGTCACCATGTTGGGGATCTCTAGTGGATCCAGGTGCCAGTTGACCTTCTCCACCCTCTTGGACACCTTGACATTGTATTGAGCGAGCATGTTCTCCACCTCAGCAATAATGGGCCAGTTGTCTAGCTCAATAGGAGACTCAATGTTTCCATCATGTATGTAGATAACTGTCAGACCAATTATCTTCCTGATGGTTTCAAGGTGCAGCACGAGTTCCTGGTGTTTGTTTGGTGGCACTGTGATGTTCTGGGCTGTTGCCCTGCTCTCTGACAGCCAGCTCAAGATGGCTTGGGGCAGGATGGAGTCTTGAGGGCTCCCAAACAGCTTCTGGACCTGGGCGGTCACTGCTTCAGTGATGCTCCTGATCAGGCTGGGGCTCCAGGAGTCCAGAGCGCTGTTAAGCTCCTCAACGCTGCCGAGTTTATCGATCCTGCGTCGGACAGAGCGGACCATGCGGATCCCGGTGGCTCTGGAGTAGTGGACTTGGGTGTCCGGACTCTTCAGAGCAGAAGGCAGCTTGCTCAACACCTCCAGCACCATGGTGACAGCCAGGTCACTCAGGGCCATAAAGGCTCTGTCATGGGTGGGAGTTTGAGCCGCCTGGTCCATCAGGCTCAGCAGCAGCCTTGGCACCAGGTCCACCAGCACATCAGTTGAACAGCACAACTTAGAGCATGGATGGAAGGTCACCGTGCGGGAAATGGTCCTCATTCCTTGGACGACCTCGGCTTTTACGTTGTCAGTACTGGAATTAGACACAAACAAACCGCTATAGAGGGACAGTGGTATTTATGATATACATTATCTATAGTATGAGACTTACAGATAGGAGAGGTCTCCTGAAGCCATGTCCTGATTGGGACTGAGGTTCAACTCTCTAGCAGCCTGGAGCTCCATGGTTCGCATCACGAGGTTGGTGTTGACCCACAACGCCTTCAAACAGAACACAGCAGGTCACACCAGAGTAGCAGTGAAAGTATACCAACATGAACTAGAACCTTTCCTTGCTCCCTTCCCTCATCTCCTATCTCTTACCAAGTGAGTGAAGTCGCTCCCTTCCTCAGACGTTGCAAACCAGAGCCTTCAAATCAAACAGAGATCCACTCAGCTTTCCCGTCTATGCACTACACTAGCACTAATCACACTAGCTCCAAGTGACAGCATTCAGTACATGACGCCTATATCATCCAGTACATGAAACAGCATGTGAACTCACTTCTCAGGGGTGAGTTTCCTCTGGGATATGAGCCAGTCGCTCATGTCCTCCAGAATGAAGCGGCCGGGCAGAAGCTCCCGGGCATCACTGCTTCGGAGAACCAGAAACTGTTTCATCAACATCTTCTGCAGAGGGAAGCAGTAAAACACAGGCGGTCACACCAAAGGCAGATTTTGAATGAAGGAAATAAGGTTTTAATGAAATGTGGTGTCATTTTACCTGATGATGGAAACAGCGCTCATCCCAGCAGAGCTCTACAGTGCTCAGGTATTCAGGACTCTGAATGTACACCTGAGAGAGGAAAGTGATGAAAATGCAACTTGAGGAGGTTTCAAACATAATTCAGAGAAAATTAACAAAACAATGTTGTGAATCTCACCTGGGCAGATGTAGAAGCAGGTTCAGTCATGTTGTAATACAATTGTATAACGAAAGTATACAATGTTGTATACAAGTATACAATAGTCGCAGGTACAACAATAGTTGCAAGTACAGTATAACAGTAGTTGCAAATACAGTATAACAGTAGTCACAAATACAGTATAACAGTAGTCGCAAGTATAACAAAGTCGCAGGTAGTAGTCACTCAGTAAGAAAACGCAGGCACATAGGTGGCGATTTGGTACAGACTGATGAGTCCAGGAGGGTCCAGACATTCC
>CABFOQ010052034.1:0-22813 GCA_900660455.1 Gephyroberyx darwinii
CAGTAATAATTGGGATCAATTATGACAATTATATATATAACGAACAAATAATCACTGAATATTTTGACAGGTCAGGGGAAACGAACAAACCTGAGGTCCAATAGGCAATTTGATTTACGCACTGCAGCCGGGGCAAAAGCTTTTCACCCTTGCAGTGCACTTCCCGCAAACAGGTCGCTTGCAGCCTTCACATGCAATCAGGGTCTTATTCTGTTTGCAGTGGCTGTTGACTTGGCATTGTCTCCTTGCGGGCTGTTCCTGGCGTGGCTCTCTCGGAACTTGCGCGGTCCGACTGGCCTTGGTGCGTGTGTGGTCTTCTCTCAGCTCCTTGGCCAGCTGGAGGATGAAAGCTCTTCGGGCGATGCTGTTCCCTGTGCACGTCTTGTACAAGATGTGCGCGTTGATGGCAGCCAAGTCCAGGATGTTGCAGAACACTGCCACGGGCCATCTGCGGGTAGCCCCTTTGACAGAGTACAGCCGAGCCATCTGATCCACCATGTCAACTCCTACCTGAGATAGAAATTAGCACAAGCTGTAATCACTGTGCAACGCAAATATTTGTTACAACATCAATGTGTCTTTATCTGTCTCTATAATTTATACCATATACACAGCTTACTTTGGTGACATTGTAGAAGCTAACAGTCTCTGGCTTTTTCTTCTGATCACTTCCAATGTCCACACTCTGGTGTACTGTGCTCAGGAGAACAACATACTTCCTCGGCTTTCCCTGGTATATCGTCAGAGAGGCTCGCTCGTGCTTCAGCACCTTAGTAGAAAACAGCTCCGCTTTCTGACACTGCACGGAACGAGGGAGCTCCCGTTTGGCCTTGTTGACAGTCCCCACCAGGCTGGTGTTCTTGCTCAGGAGGTTCTTGGCAAGGCTGAGAGAGGTGAAGAAATTGTCGGTGGTCACATTCCTCCCCTTTCCCAGGTATGACCACGGTATCACCACGTTCTCCCCCAGGCGCTGGTGTGCAAGTCGGCTGTAGTCTTTGCCGAGGTATGGGAAGCCCATACCCATTTCTCCCATACCTCAGACATCAACGGAAACTTGTCAGTGGAGAGACGCATGCGCTTACTGGCTTTCTTGTCAAAGCGCAGGTAGCGCATGATCTCCCTGAACCTGTTCCTGGACATGGTAGTGCTGAAGAACGGCAGCTCCCATTCCTCTGACCAAAAGCTCTCCATCTGGATGTTTTTGTTGTAGGTCCCTCTAACAAATAACAACACGATGAATGCCTTCAGCTCCGCAACAGACACATCCCACAAGCTGTCCTCCTCAACTCTGTGTGCCTCATCCACTGTGCAATCCCGTATGTGCTGCAGCGTCCCCCTGTCCAGTATACAGAGAAACGCACTCAGTGGATCCTTTATGTTGCGCTTGGCGTGCGCAGTTGGCCCCGCGGACTCGGTCAACACATTTTGGGATTGTTGTCTTCCCGGGTGTCCTCCAGGCTGAATGACCTTCCATAAGGTCCCGTCTCTCCCACTCTCCTCCTGCCCACACGATGCACTCGGGACTGCAAAATATGGATAATAGAATAAAGCTCTTTCGCAAACGCTATCTGATTATTCAATGTAGCATAGGTCTATAACATAGGCTGAGTCTACAAAATTGAATGAAATTAATTTTTAAAATGAGACAGAATAGCCAGAGCATCTGCAATAGGCCCACCTGTATCTGGAGAAGAGCGGGCTCTCTCTGGCCCGGGGACCGGCACCGGCACCGGCACTGATGGCACAGCTACCTGTCTACCACTGTTGACGTTTATAACAGTGTTATTCCTTATTATTCCTTATTGATTTTACAACGTTTTATTTATTTATTTATTTTTACAACTTTGCACTTTGAATTAGCTGTGCTTTCATGAATGTACAACTTACGGCCTCGGCCTATAACGTTACAGAGGCACGATCAAATTGACTGCAAACTAATTCAACCTAGCCCTAGATAATATAGACCTACATCACATGAAGAAATAATAACCTATGCCTACCTGGTACCAATGGAATGGATGTGGAAGTAGATGGCAGAACTGGGGCAGCGTTGTTCGGCTTGGATTTTTTACGGTGGGGTTGAGCTAGCTTGTCCTCGCTCCAGTCCACATCACTCAAGTCTGAAACTTCTCCACCATCAGAATCCCCTTCTCCCAGTTCGTGAAATAATGCCAAAGCCTCTTCTACAGTCAGTCTTCTGGTTGCTCTCTTCATCTTCTCTCTCTTTGTCCTCTTGATCATCAAATAACAGGCAATAACAGACTCAACTCAAATATGCTACTGCTCTGTGTTTCGGATTGAGATCTTACTATATATAGACAAAGGGAATTATTGAAGAAAAACAAGATATATTGCCTAGCAATCTAAGGCACGAAACGAAACCTGCGAAATTTGAAAAAAAAAATACCCTTACATGGTAATAATTCATGTATGGAAATATGCGGTCACTCTGACCATCTGTGGCGGTTCTAGGTATAACTGCTCAGAAATCTTTTGTCTTTTGATTTAGAACCTGCAAACTTTGTGAAAATAAAGTTAGGAAAAGTCATGGACTGGGGGCCTCATACTCTTTATTTGAACAGAGATATTTGCAACAGAAAACCCCAAACGGTCTGTGAGACCGTCGTGGCGGTTCTAGTGTTAAGCCAATCAGTGTAATTGTACACACCAGAACACAGTGCCAAGATGCATCACCTCCCCAAGGTTCATGAAAATCAGACCAGTGGTTTAGCAGTTATGACCTTTCAAAGTTTGAAGCTCTGACCTCAGATTGTATCGGGCCATTAGGCCAGTCAGCAACATGTGTTTTTCAACTCCAGAACACGATGCATGAACATGAATCATCCTCCAAGGTTGGTCAAAATCAGACAAGTGGTGTCTGAAATGTCACCTGAGATATTAGGTTTGATGGACGGATGGATGGTTTCATTGCATGGGGGTGCGGGGGAAACGTGACTGGAGTGCTAAGGGAAGAAAACGGAGCAGAAGAACCAGTATATGACTGAAGTCAGTGCCAGTGTGTATGTTGCCTCCTCTCTTTGTTTGTTTGCAGTATTGTACATAATTGACATTGGCTACGATCCACAGAGTGACTCTTGCTAGCCCGTGGTGACTCCTGAGCGCGTGTTGGAAAAACGTTGGCGTCCTATCAGCTGCCACTCGGCCAGTTCCCGCTGGCTGCCACATGCCTCTTCCGGCGGTCCTGTGATGCCATCCAATGGCTTTTGTTGTCTGAGATTAGAGGGTACAGAAAATGTCTTGCAGGTTGTTTGATGAATACATCAGCCTCCGTCTTTTGAGGATTGACAGAATCAACGAGTGATCAGCAAAAACGAGTGATTACAGCCATTCGTGTTTTGATTAGCAAGTCGTTTTTTCCGCAGTGAATGTGGATGGGAAGCATCCTCGGTTGCTGCCCGTTCTTGGCATCGCCAGGCAGAGCAGGGAACTGTGTTTTCCAACTTTTTACCTATGTTCTACAACGCAATGCAAATGCCATGCCTATGTTTAGCAGCTCTGTGGGCCTCGACTATTTTCTACCATACAGTACAGTGACACCTGTTTTGACATTGCCGATTTACACAGTAACATATTGTACCGTGTTTCCGTCTGAAGGTTTTCGGGGAGGTGTGTGTCCTTGCGACCGAGCAGGATGTGCTCGGCTGCTGCTCACTGTTCCTCTGGAGAAGTGTTCTTTAATTAGCTCAGAGTTGGCAGCAGAGCGGGGATTGGGATCCATGGACAATCAATCCATTTTGCTGCTTGTAAACTGTCCTGGCTGCTGTCTTGGAGCCCAAACCGCTGAGTGCCGAGGAACACTTTCTACATCTGCTGGGACAGATAAATCCTTTCTCTCCCCTCCTTCTTCTTCTCCTTCTCCTTCTTCTCCTTCTTGTTTTCTCTCTCTTCCTCGAGGGTTTCAGATCCTCTGCTTGAAAATAAAAGAGAATTAGCATTCACAGCATAGGATGGTGGCTGCTCGTTTCTCACAATGCTAACACGCTTGCACATTAGCGTCCTCTTTTCTGTAATTGGTGTTTTGCTTTCAAATCCGTATTGTTATCCTTCATTGTGTCTGAGGACCAGAAAGGCTTTTGTTAATGATATTGCCATTACATTAACTAGGACACACACACACACACACACACACGCACACACACACTAGTTTGTTCTCATGCAGAGAAACGTGTGAGGCCTTGGAATGGTCTATGAGTCGATTGGTGCAGAGAAATTTGCCTTGTAATTTCAGCACCAATTCACACCAAAACTGTTGAGGCTGAAATTCGCTTGGGTGCACAGAGCCGTGGAGCTTCTAAACAAGGTCATTAATCATAATAAGCTTACTCAGATGTAAGGAAGTTGAATAAATAGGTGAAAATCAAGCCAAACTGAGATAAACAGGAATACAAATACTACAGGTGAGATGTGTTTGATGAAACTCCCTGATGGCAATGGGTCCTGTCTTCTTCCCCATGGCCGATGTGTGTTTGTAGGTTTGTTTTTTTTGTGTCAGAGGGCTTTTATTAGCTTCATCCACTCGCAGACATAACTTACATCAGCAGAGGCGCTGTAAGTCTATATTCACTTTAATGTTACCAGCTTCTCCTCAGAGGAATGTAATGTCACCTATTGCAGCTGTGTCCTTACAAGGAACACAATGCACCACTGTTTGCATTGGACAGCACTCACAGCCTCATGCTGATCAGTGTGTTCTATCTCTCTCTCTCTCTCTCTCTCTCTCTCTCTCTCTCTCTCCTGCCATCTCCCTGGCAGAGCCTGTCCTTTGTGAAGACAGTGCCCTGTAAACAATAGGAGGCTGCGGTAATTGTGGTTCCACATGATTTCACCTCTATGGAGGCAGGCGTGCAGCTCTGAGGGAGCAAGGGATGGATGGAGGGAGGAGTAAAGGTGGCAGGAAATGCAAGGCTCCATAACTCCCCTTGTCAGAAAGCCACAGAGCCCCTGTCACTTCCACTTCCATCCAGTTCGGCTCACTTCAGTTAGCATAGTCCAGAGCAACTTTATGTATGTTGTGCAAGAAGTTTGTCTGTTATGAAAAGGTTATATTTACATTCCTCATATTTAAAGTGGTAATCTGCAAGATCCTCTTTTTATTTTTTTATTTTATTTATTATTCTATTGAAATGTAAAATGCATCACTTCCTGTCTCCAGAGGATTTCAGTGTGCTTCATGACCTGGTAGAGGTTGATCACTGTGTTTTGTCAGTCGGCAATAGAAAGTAGCAAAATGGATACGGATTATTACTTACACAATTTGATCAGATGTCAGTTTCCCAACGTGTCAATGATACAGTAGTTCATCCTTTAGTTTCATGGTGCAGTGCAAGCAGAAAAGTGAAGTGATTTCCCCCGTGGAAGGTCATTATGATCTCTGACTCCATGTGTTGGTGGATAATAGTCGGTGCCATATAGGTAATTGGTAAATGGTTGTCTGAGTCCCACTGTGTACTTATCTGATTATCTCTGGGTTTTAGAGGAATTGTTTTCTGCGTTAAGCGGGCACAGATAAGACGGGAGGTAGAGATTACGCTGTTGGAAAGAGAGAGTTAAGGTCTTTCCTACAAATATGCTCCAACAGCACAATCCACTCCGGCCTGGAGATAAGTTTAAAAATCAACTCCTAATCCATAAAGTGACTGGTTGGGTGAAAATAACCTTGATTTAACCAGTTATAGACTTATAGACTGTTTTCTAACACTCATTAGATCCCGTCAGATCGACTCGGTTATCAAGACTGTATTGTGTGCACTCTTGTAATTGATATCATTAGTTTTCATGCAGCATAAACACAGGCTGGTATCTTAACTGTATTGGCTGAATTGAGTAAATGTAAATGTTTGCTTACGGTTCACTAACCCGTTAAGCAGCCAGCAGCTAAATCACAGTCCACCCTCCGGAGCTTTGATCCCATTTCTCTCCTATCTTGCGTTGCACTCTGACGATCAATAATGTTCAATTGCCTGACTTTTTATTTTCTTATCAACCCGTTATTCATAGGCAATGTGCTCTGGCTATATGTTGCCATACGGTGACCATAAGGGGTTGCATGAGCTGCCATTAATTTCATGCAACAGTTGGTGCGTTTATTCTACCAAATTCCAGCACTGGGAAAGACTATTTTCCCCCCAGACACATTATATGTTTAATGAAAAATTAATCAAATCCAATTCCAATTATACATGTAATGAATGTGGAGCTCAGGTGTGACGAGACTGGAAACCTTGGCAACCCTCCCTGTATACATTAACTCTTCAAAATGGAGGTCATACTGTCAAGCTGGCTCGGCACCAGCCAATTTAGAAAGCCCATCAAACTCAGTTATGGAGATCCTGGGTTTTTCTTCTTAGCCCTCTCTCTCATCCATTTGTAATTGGTTTTGAGAATCCAGTGTTTATATTTAGCTTCCCCATAAACATTTGATATATGAAGCATTTCCCTCTGCTCATCAGCAGGGCGTACAACCATCCAAAGTGATGTCTATCCTCGCATTACGGTGCTTGTGTTGAAGGCATTCTGCTGTGTGCTCATTGCTGCTCTTTTCTTTGATGCATGTGCTTCCTATTCCCCCGGCTGAATACACAGAGAAAACAAATATGCACTGTGGTTATGGGATGGATGTTTACTGACAGAGCACATTAATGGAACGTGCTTTCATTAATGCGAATTGCCGCCTAAGCATCTTCCTATATTGCCTTGAGCTGTATATTTCATTGTGAAGTAAATGAATTGCATTATCTTGCTGGTTCCTGGCTATTGCCTCACGCAGAGAGGATATGAATTGTGTAGTTAGGTACATATAAAACAGACTGAACATTAATGCCACCCGATGAAGTGCTTGTGATTCATGATGTAAATACATGAACTTATTTGTAATTTAATAAGAATTCCTCCTACTGGAAAGTCTTAAGTGCTCTGTGTCATTAATAAAATGCTACATGGGATACAGCTGGGATTAATTGACCGGTGGGTCAAAGCTAACACTCCTCCTGAACTCTGGGTGGATTATTGCAGGGAAATCAGAAATTTGCTCCAACTAATGTTATGGAAATCCATGTCCTTCCAAGCTCAATGCTTCTAACAGCCAGTCAATACTTTTCCTCCTGACGACACGGGACAAATCTCTGCTGAGTTCACATCACGTCAAGGTGAGCAGCAAGGCCAAGACAGAAAGCGAGCATGACGACTCTGCGTATGCAAAAACCCACTCCCAAAATACTGCGGTGTTGTTTTTTATGGGCTTGTCACTGACCATTAAATTTCACATTACTGCAGTGTTCTGCTTGATGTCTGTGAGTGAAGACGGTTGGAGTTTAAGAGAGGAGGATATGCTTTGGAAATTTACTATGCAAAGTAAAAGTGAATCATGACGTGTTGGTTTTACTCATAGACACTCTTAACACAGAGGGAATCGATCTCTTTGGTTTGGTTGTAGAGTCTATTTAGGAAAAAGCCTTGAGCTGTTTTGCTGTTCTGGCACAGGAAATAGACACTGGAAATACAGAAAAAGATCATGTCGGTTTTATATCACTAATAATGTTTAGATTAGTTGAGTTGAGCTTATTTGCTATTTGATAACAGACATTAGAACTAAACAGTGTGGAAGTAATACATTTGCACAATAAAAGCTCTACTAATTAACTAGCAGACACTAATTGTGTATATTGCTATTCTGGGCCAGAGACTAAGAATGTTAAACTATTTTAGAGCATGCATAGAAATGTTGCAAAGGATTTGTGGGAAGGTGAGCAGCCAGAATCTGTGAGTGTAGCAGAGGGGAAGAATTTATTTAGCAAATGTTCAAGCAGCCAACACAGGTGTTAACCAATCAGGTGAATAACATCGCAAATATTGCAAAACTACTTCCTCCTGTCATTTGTTCCTTTTGATAGGAACATATCACTTCCATGCCCACGAGGCGGCCACTATTTCTGAGCGTAGTGTTGTCAAAGGCGTAATACTGCTGGATGTTTTTCTTAATATTCTCACATGGAATATAATAGAGTTAAGACCACACAAAGGAGATTTATTAATAAAACTGCATCAGGATACAGACATCAGTCTATTTTTTCCTACTTTGGTGGCGGGGTTTCCCTCAAGGTCAGCCCAAGATCAGTTCTTTTTGTAGATAAAGTCTTGTGAACCTGGTAGCTTTATTGAAGTAAGAGCAAAATACTTTTCTGTGTCCCTAGTCTAAAACGAGATGTGGGTGTGAATAAGAGAATTTGGTCTTTCATACTAATTAAAATTAAAATTAAATCCCAACTAATTATTATTTTTTTAATTATATTCCTATTATCTCCAAATGACACATATGCCCCAGCCTGTTATAATCTACTGTACAAAATGCCATAAATTATTAGGTTAATTCTCCAAACTTCAACACAGACGACATTGAATTTCACTCTGGCTTAGAACTATTTAAGCTTTATAGTTTATGTATTTCATTTTTACATTAATAAGCATTTAGCAGTCACTCTTATCCGGAGCAACTTGCAATGTAGTAAACAGCAGTTAAATTCCAGCAAGGTTAAATTCCTAGATCGTCAGCATTGCAAGCAACCAGAAGTAAGGAGTGTAAACATCAAGACGGGTCATGTCGTCCCTCCTCTCTCACCCAGTCTTTCCTGTCTCTCTCTACTACTATCTGTTGAATAAAGGCAAGTTCTGAATTCACAGTGGATGATCGGTGTGACTGCGGTCCTAAAGGGTGGGAAGGTCATTTCACCCTAGGAAGGGCAAATCGCCTAGTAGTAGCCGAGTGTTGGGGTGCTATACATCAGCACTAGGGTTTCAGTAGGGTGACATGGGAGAATGTAGAGAGGTTGTAAACATGGCGGGTTACAGCATTCTGGATGAGTTGAGGGGTGAAAAGAGAACTTTGGGAGGCCAGCCAGGGCAAAGTTACTGTGGTGGATAAAGGACGTTACAGAACCCGGCAGTGGAGTGACCTGTAGGGACAAAATGTATTTTGTGGGACGAGGTATTAAGTCGTAGCTCTTGTGTGTGCATGATATGCAAAATGTGCACTCGAGTTGCATAAAAAGTGTGCAAATAGATATGAAAACAACCGCGCCAACCCCTTTTTCTGAGACAAACTATAACATCCCTCCAGACTGCATGTCGTCGCTGTCTGGTGGAAACCTCTCTATCTCCAAAATGTCAACAAGCAGCAATCAATATGTGGTTGACTTTTGAAGTGTCCATTATGACCGTATTGGAGACCCAGTCACCCAGGCAAGTTGTAAGTAGCTCTGTATAGTGAAGCAGTTGTCATGATTTTGGTCAGAATTGATCGATGATGGAAAATCTTGGGAATATATGGTCCAGGGTAGAAAATAGCTGAGCTTTACTTTAACGCAATCAAATCTGGATTGACACTATGATGCCTTTTTCTGTTTTCTTGTGAATGGTCTTCCATAGTGGCAGTAAGAGTAAACCAATGCAGCATCAGGCAATCAGACTATCTACTGTAATATAATTCTGCACATCATTTTCCTGTTATTTTGGTTCCCCCACTAACCTCTCTATCAGCGATCTATCACTGTGGCAGCTCCTTCTCAGTGACAGACAGTGGTGACACCCCCGGCCTGCCCTCACTGCTGAGAAACATGTTGTTTGCTCTGCTATCAGCAATTCTAGGGAATGGGAAAATGACCTTACTGATCCTTCTGATCCTTCTATTACCCTCTGTCAGTGTGTTGACGGTGGACAAGCCATACTGTGTGTGATGACCGCTATCCATGGTTCTGATGATCAGTCATTATGCATCATTATCCCAGCACTCCAGGGGTCACAACCAACATGTCCAGGCCTGACACCGCGTCACTCTGTAATGATCCCTAATTACACCAAACTTGACACAGACAGGCTGCATGCTCAGGCTAGGCTGTTGTCATCTCCAGGAGATTAACTGGACTCCTTACATCTGTCAATGTACTAACTTCCCAATGACGTCCCATTAATCATCGGGTTAGTCAGTCTGTGATGTTCAATGTGTTCCAAGAGTTATTCTGTGATGAAGCATTGTAATCAATTTTTTTTTGTTGTACCCACTTTCCCTCAACCTGCCTCGTCTACTTCTACTTCAGTTAGTGATTTCCTATGTTTCCCAGAATGCCTTTCAACAACCCCCAAGAGGGTGTGAACTTGCTTTCAATCAAAGGTGGGCGTATGGTCATACAAATACAGCTAGCTTGCCAACTGGTTTGTGAACATTGGAGCATGGCTATGATAGTGGCTCTTATTCAAAACACAACCTGTCTTGTTGCTGCATTGCATTCTGGTCCATCTTGACTACTGCATTGCATTCTGTTCTATCTCGCCTACTGCATTGCATTCTAGTCTAACTTGGGTACTGTCGGTGAAGAAATTGGTCTCTCTCCTCTCCTCCGATGGATTCTCCTGTATGATTGAACCTGACAGTTACTGTTGATGGTTTAGATCCATGAAACATTTTCTGATATCAGACTGGAAATATCTCAATGTGACGTCACGTTGTCTACGATTGCTATTATCCACGGGAAGAAGAAAAATACACAAAACAACAAAATGGACCCAGAAATGCAAGACACATTACTAATTGTTTTTTGGCGTATTTTTCCTTTAACATTCAGCATTCAGTGCTGTTTGTCTCTTATCCATCCATCCATCCATTCAACCAGTGTATCTGTTTGTACCCCATCTCTATGACCTCACATTGCCCAGAAGACATGGTAACTCGCAGCATACTGTGACTTTGAAGCAGCAGACATATCCGTCAGTGTTTTCATGGTATTGCTCTCCCCTCCATCGACTCACTCACCCGATATAGAGACACAGACATTAGCACTCTGAATATTTAAACATGTGGCTCGTCCTCTATAGTGCTTCCATTAATGCAGCCCACTTTTCATATCCCTTCCATAAACTCTTACACATACCACTCGCGCCGCTGACATTCACCTCCACTTTATAGTTCAGTGTGGGGAGGAAATCCTTGGGAGGAAAAAAGCTAAATAATATCTTCTAGTTGCTTCAGGGCTTCATGAACACCACTCGTTAATTAAGGGGAAATGCATTAGTCATGACTTCCACCGTGGTTTTTGCATATTGATGAGGAGTGTGTGTTGCAGCAAGTGTGTACCTTGTGAGCAAAGGCAGCCTTTGGCCAGGTCCTGGCTGGCCGACTGGCGCAGGGAGAGCACTTAAAGATACACTTCACGGTTTGATGAAAAAATATGCATTTGTTATAAAGTCATAGCAGTGTAGCTCTGTTGTAAACCCCCTTCTCAGTAGTCATCAAAGGAAGCATTAATACATTGTTTATCACCCTCTAAAATCATGTTAGATTCTCATTGAAGCCATATTAACTGCAGCTAAATCAGGCCAGACTTAAATCAATAAACACATGTTTCTCAGAACCCATTAATCATGCATCATCCTACAGGGATTCAGAATTATTATTTAATGTTGTTATAATTATGTTCTTTTTAAATTTGTATGATTCAGATTCCTCTCATAGCGTATTATCACTTAAGAAGGACGGGGTGGCCTCAGGTCAGTTACATCACAACCTCATTAGGTTCTTTCAAAGGAGCACACGTAGCATGTCATGTGTAACATGCTAGCATACTTCAGCAGTCATTAACAACGCTTGAGCAGTGTGGAGAAGGCTTTATTGCATCACTGTAGACCTTATGCAACTGCTGAAGAGCGTGGCTCTTCTCTTGAAGTGTTAGTCTTGGTAATCCATGTGAACCTAAAGCTAAAGTCCACTGCAGAGACCTAAATCATCTAGCTCTCCACAGTGCTACACTTTCTTTGAACTGCAAAGTGTCATGATCCATTAAGCCTGAACTTTCTCCAAGAGCTTCAGCAAATGCAGCCGACTATCAAAGCCTGAGTGCAGTCAAGGATGTTTCGTAACCTGTTTGAAGGCAAAGCTAACTTTTTGCTATACAGACTTTTGCTGTAACTGTCCCGTCACATGTCCCGTTCCCTCCACGACTTTTTTTTGCTGTTGAGTGTCTGCTGGTGGCGGCTCATCATACACTGCCTGTAGTGCTAACCCACTCCTTATTCCCTCTGGCTTATAGCTCACACCGAACGCATACAAGAAAGTTCGAGAAAGTTCATTGAGTTCATCGCACCCAGCAGAATATAAAACATCGACTCTGACCACATGTATACACACTGCTGTTAGTCAACTTTTCAGAAGTTAAGAAAACTGTCCATATTTTCCTGCTGTTGACCACGCATTGCTTTTTTATTGCTCAATAGTGTTTCAGTAGATTTTATGATCATTAAACATACTCAGCTCATAAAGAACCAAGCAAACTTTCAATTCCTGGATAAAATTGCAAAATTGCAGTTACAAGGTTTGGTGTGACAACAATAAACCACTCACTCTTACTCTCTCCCTTTCTCTCTCACTCTTATCCTGCTTTCACACTGCGAGTGCCTTGATTCATGGGTTGCTCTATTCTGACTGATTGTGGGTGGAGCCAGAGGATGCCAGAGGATGATTGCATCTATGTAGTGGTCTGGCTCTGAGCTCTGCAGCTACAAAGCTTTGAACAGGCAAATTGTGTGTTTTTCACTGCTTTGGTTTTGTCTCTCATAGCATTGCATCATTTTAATGAGTTAACATTGGTAGCTAGCAAGCGCTAATTAGGTAGCATCAACAGGAAATGAACAGAGCTGTTCTCCATGCATCGTTTTAAAATGAGACGTTTATTACTGTAGTCTTTCAGAGAACAGGGAAGCTTTGGGTGGCTGTAATAAAATTCATTTTGCATTTGCCAGGCAGAATTATTGCTCATGAAATTAAATCACATTGGCAGGGAAACAAAGTGTGGAAATCTGACTGGATGAAAACGAACGATGAAAAGTTCAGCCATCGCGACAAGCTTGGTCGGCCAGGTTTCCCGGATCACTCATCTCTATAAGAAATAGATGGACTTCTGGAGACTTGTTGCTTGCAGTGTGAATGAACAGTTTATCTCTCTCTCCCTCTCTCTCTCTCTCTCTCTCTCACACACACACACACACACACACACAGTATCTATCTGACCCTGGAGTCTCTCTCTCCCTCAGAGCATGACGAGTGTGCCAATGGCCAAAGTTCGTGTGATGAGAACGCCATCTGCACCAACACCATAAGAGGCCACCTGTGTACCTGCAAACCAGGCTATGTGGGCAACGGCACCATCTGCAGAGGTAAGGCCTGACCCTGCACCCCCCTACCCCACCCCCCAACACACACGCACACACACAAAACTCCCTCACCACCTCCCTGCCCGGTGGCTGATCTGTCATCGCTCTGCTCCATATCAAGGGCAGTCTGGTTCCCACCTCTTTTGCTTCACCTAACCAGGAACCAGCTGCCACAGAGATGCTGAAAATTGATTCTGGAGGAGACTCAGCCTGTTTTCCTATGTTTGCAACCCCACTCCCACCCGTCCAACCCCCAACCCCCAGCAGCCTAATAAAAAGAACACATGTGAGTTGTATGCTATCATTTACGGACAATGGAAAAACTGTCATGTAAAGTGAGATTTTATGGGTCTGGATTTATTGCCATAGGCCGCTGAGAATAATAACTCCACAAGCTGTGTGTGCTACTTGGTCACAGTCAGGGGTGTAGCTAGGAATTATGGGCTATGTGTGCTCTATGCACAAAAGTGACTCTGGGTTTTGGGTGCTACCCTGTTAGTGTTGACCAGTAGTCCCATGTTAAAAATCTGTCCTGGGAGGACAATTTTGTTTTAGTCTGCACAGGAAAGTCCAAGCCAGATATTATTCCTGCTAGTTTTGTTTCAAATCACATAACACAGCAGCTGCTGTATCATATTTTTGAGAAAGTTGTATTTGTTTGCAGGTTTGTACATTTCAACCAGAGCAGTGTGAAATAAAAGTATAAAATATTCATAAATGTACACTTGAGGACCACAAAAGGCATTTTAGTCCAGATCCATTGCGAGCCTTGACTTGTGTTGGGGCACTGGGGCCTATGGCACCCCAGGTCATGGTAGCTCATCAAAATCAATGCAGATGCCTTGACAATACATGTTGGCTGTTGGCCAAGTCAACTCACTGTACTATCCTCTTCATTCTTCACTAGCTTGCTAATTCAGAAAAGGCAATTTTAATAAACTCAGGGAATACAAGTTATTGAATAAGCACGTACACAAGCAATATTCTTGTTCTTTGTATTTACTGCTCTATTACATCAATGTGTTTTTCCATTCAGGGGAATTTTTTGTGATTTCATACCTCCTTTATCTAACTGAACAATAAGAAATATAAAAAGTTTGTTTACCAGATACAGAAAAGTTTGCAGTGGCATTTTCTCCTGCCCTAGTATGTATACTGTGAGGGAATATCTGTGGATGGATATGTGGTTGTTATGTGCCTTTAGATCTGTTTATATTGGTGCACTGGTACATTTGAGTGTGTACATGCATGTGTTTACTCACCCATATGACCAATATTTCGCTCTGTATTTTCCCTCATGAGTGAAAATATAGTGAGTGCTGCTGCAGTGGGACAGTCATTGCTGGTTCAGAGGAGAGGAGACAGGACAGTCAATAACTCTCAATGACTGCTATGGAGTCTCCATGTAGGGGCCTTATGGAGCCTGGGGAGACTCATTAGGAGGCAGGCAGTCTCAGCTAGGCCAAGAGTCAGGAGCGCCATACCCCTGGCTCCCTCATGTAGAACAACATTGGGGCAGAGACAGGAGTATGGCAGCATCATCACCCAGGGAGCTGGAATCCCCAGCCCACAGTATTAATAGCCATGTTTACACTGGAGCCGGCGAGGCAGAGAGAACGGAGAGACATTGTACTTCTCCTCTCCAGTTTTCTAGGGCTGTTGCTTAATTTGTAATCCAGAAGATCCCACAGGCTTCTGATGTGCTTCTGCTTTGCCGCTACCTGTGAGATGGAAATCAGCTTAATTAAGCTTAGCTTTTCCACACTTCACAAACAATTAACTTGATAGGCTTTCAGCAAAACATACTGCACGGGACATAAGTCGTCGTGGGCGAGCCAGCTCCACGAGAGAGGTGAACAGCAGCTTTCTCCATACCCGCGATATGATGGGCCCATCCAGCTGTTTGGAGATCAGATATCCAGGCCGGTCTACAAAACATCCTACAATACATAGAAAATAGAGGCAGGCCTCGGATCTCTCTGGAGTTCACCGAGAGAGAAAATGAAAAGATCTGTCAGTTTTGGCCATCTGTGCACATTTTCATGAATGTAATTATGTTTCCCACAAGGGGTGGCGAACCATTGTTTAAAGATGCCAGAGCACAATTGAGAGGCCTCGGAGCCGGTTCCAACAGGATCTGGCACAGATCGAGCCCCAAGTCTGGACTCGCACACTCATTTCACTATGGAAACTAATAATGTTGTAATTAGAGGAAGAGGACAGGGGAACGCATGTGACTCATACCTACAATTTGTATGTAAAAGTGTGTTACATCCCGCTGCAGGTGTGCATCTGTGTGTGTGTGTGTGTATGTGTGTGTGTGTGTGTGATAGTGTGGGTGAGAGAGAGACCTGCTAACCATCCCCCTCCCTCTGTAATAGAGACAGGCATTAGGATGGGCGGCAGGTGGGAGGCAGGTCTACGGAGAGATCAATGCAATTTGCAAAGTGCCTTCCACACAATTTCTGCCCCTGGATTGTCTCCAACCTCGTGTTAAACCAGGCACACCAGCTCAACTTTACTGCTACCTCCACATTTTTCACTCTGGAAGCCATGGCTAATGTGCAAATGATGGAAAAGGCGTGGGGTGTGTGTGTGTGTGTGTTTGGGGGGGGGTTGCTGCTTCCCAGAAAAAAACAATGTTTGGAATATGAATTACCTCATAACATCAGCTTACCAACCTTTTTACATCGGAGGAGCATATTATTATCAGTCATGACCATGAACCCTTGTAACCGATCGTGTCATTAATGAAGTCACCGAGAAAATTGTGTGCCGGACTCCCATATTTTAATAATGTCATTAAAACTTGCTACATCTTACCTATCTTATCCTGGCCAATTAGTATTATGTGAGGGAGTCGGAGGAATCAGCCTCTATTTTTCCCTCCCCCTGAGATCTCATTACTGTGTGATGGCGACAGTGTTGGCCAATCGACCTGTGCCTCCCATCTCATTCCCCTCATACATCACCACATGCCTCTCAGGAATAGAGGAATTAGTCTGAGAACTGCTCCAGCTCCTTAGCCTGTCCCTGCTAATGTTAATAAGGCAAAAGTGTGTTTGGCCAGCCTTGAGCAATGAGCCTATAGCAGCTGAGGTAGGATCGGGCATTTGAGCCAAAGGTGTGTGTGATTAAAGTGACATGTTAAAGTCGACCAGATGATTGGCGCCCTTGAGTGAGAATGGCTTATTTCTTGTGAAAGCAAATATTTTCTAATTCTCCCCTCATGCTTGAATCGGTTTTCAAAAAGATGGCATTTTATTTGCAGACCTGTAATTTGGCTTTTCATGCTTGATGTGACTTGAAGGACGACGAGGGTGACAACAGAGGTGGCGTTGCCTTCTCAAGGATTCACATTTCCAGATCTTTTAATTCATTCCATCTTCACGTTCTCCGCCGCACCGCCCCGTTATACTTTATCTTTTACCTGTTGAGGACCGTTTGATCCTCAACGTGAGGTCCTTGCTAAGGCCAAGGTATTGATTGGGCGTTAATATTTTATCTTGACACATGCTACAAGAGGCTGCCCCGCATGTCTCGTCAGTGCATGCTCTACATTTCGATGCCCTCTACTCTCTAGTAAGGATCATGATTTGTCGGATTGCTACCAGGGTGAACCCATTAGATTTCCCCCGACAGGGTTTCTGTCACGGGTGTGTGATGCGGCTGCAGCCCGGATCTCTGTGGGGTGATTCCTTCCCTCTGCAGTCTCTAGCCAGGTCTTTGCCTCAGCTGTCCCAGGGGAGGGAAGCAAGGGCAGATGTGTTTGGCACAATCACTCAGTCTGCTTCAGCTGGCCCAGTTCTGCTCCCTCCCAGACTGAATGGTGATTACACCGCACCTCCGATTCCTATTACAGGAGAGTAATTATGGATAATATCGTTGCTAAGGCAATGCCATGCCCCTTCTGTGACTCTTAACTACACAATAGATTTTCCTGCTGCTGATATTATGCAAACGGTGGATAGATTGTGTTACTGTTCATCCTGTTCGCCCTTTAAGAAATAATTTCTCCTGTTTAAAGTGATTCTTCTCATCTCTGCTAGGGAGGGTTTTTTTTCCCCCATTCGGCTTTTTGCCATCCCGATAACGAGGCCACAAGTGAGGTGGAGAACCCGGCTGGGTAGTCCACTTGGTAGTCCCCTGCCTGGCCTCATGTTTAACCCCGCTACCCAGCCCATAGCAGGCCCACAGCTAGCCCCTCGCCTGCTGTGACCAAGATGATTGCGGGGGCACATAAAGAGTGGCCTCCATCTCAAGAGCCCATTTTACTGCTATTGATCCTCAGGGTTGACTGGAAGAGAGAGGAGATAAGACTCGCCCTACCTCTACTTAGTCTTCCCTCCCTCCTTCCCTCTCTCCCTCTCTCTCTCTGTATATGTCTCTCTCCCCTCCTTTGTGTTGTAATTCTGTGGGGAAGTGGCTACCATTATGTCATCTCCCTCAGAGCACAAGAAATGGGCCACAATAGTTCAATCGGAGCACGGCTAAAGATTATAGATCAGCATTGTTCCTGCTGCCAGCCTAATGATCAGCAGTCTATTGCAAAGCCTTTGTCGGCTGCAGAATGAGTGAGCTAATCTTGTTAATGGTCCGTTTCATTCCCAAGGACTGGTTTGCATAGACAAAAGGGGTTTTAAATAGAGAGGATTTGAGCAGTGCGTCTAAACAGTGGCATGGAGGACAAAGGCATTGACTTGTGCTTTTCTCATTTTGCTATCGGAGCTAATCACGTAGGACCTTGTTCCAGCCAGCTAACAGAAAGCCACAGTGCAGCGATACCCAGGGTAATGTATTCTGAGACAGAGGGAGGGGAAAGGAGAAAGGAGGCAACAAATCAGGAAGGGGAGGTGGATACAGGCATTCATTTTCCCAGCAAGTCTTCAGCATTTAATTTTCTGTTTACATAATTATTGCTCCCCTTCATCCTTTTTGATTGGAACAACACATTTAGCGGTGTTGGTGCCGTGTAGTTCTGTGCTAGAGGGCATAGTGTTTTACAACACTTAATTGGGTGAAAACCACAGTATGTGAAGCCATGATTAATTGCAAATGTGAAGGGAAAAAAAACGCACAAAAAACACAACTTGTTTCTGAGCTTTGTAGCAATTATCATTTGCGGCAATTATTTTTAGTCTCTACCCTGCTGTTAGATTTAGCTGCTGCGCAGCAGAGAGAAAAATTCTCTCTTCTCTTCTCCATCAGAATACTCTTCAACCTAATGCACCAGGGGAAAACTAGCATGCTGTCCTCATTCTGTCCCTGATCTATGATGTTTTTGTTTCAATCAACGTCTCATTTTAATATGTCAATGATACTCAGTGGTATTGAATCTGTGGTAATGAAGCTGTTTTTCAGTCGAGAGCAGCTCTTCAGTGATGCAGTATGATACTGAGAGGATGGATTATTTAGTGGAAGGGAAACTAACAATTTGGGTAACTAGGCCTCAATGCTCCCTAGCAATGGTCCCTTAGGCTCTAGGTATAATTGTGGTATTATTATTAGGTGATATTTTGGCCATTTGAAGCCCCTGCGAGAAGACTCCAACTGTGCGTTCACACTGTAAGCAACACGATCAACAAGTACCCAGAAGTCCATTCATTTCATATGGAGCTGGAAACTCGGCTGATGTGAGGACGGTCAACAAGCTTGTTGGCAGAGAAAAATTGACCACCGCTGAAGTTTTTGCAGTCATCTGCCCTGTTTCTGACTCCGAACATAGCCGCAAAGCTCCACGGCACTTAATCTCTGCGGTAGTAATCGACAGTTAAAGACCCGCAAATATAAAATCATGCGGCTCTGAAAACAGGCGGAAACATACCCCCTTATGGGCATGGGAGTCATTTTCACCCGTGGAACATCTGCCATCAATCTCGATTGGGTGCAGGCTGCTCACCTCGTTAGAACAAAGGGAATTTTCGGTAACACTTTCTATTAAGGTCCTTGTAATAAGCGTTAGTCAATAGGTAATAAGGCCCTTATAAGATGCTTATTAACATTATTATGTGTTTAACACATTTATGAGCACTTATAACAGTTTATAGACAGCTTACGAACATTAATAAAAGCCTTATGAGTTTCTTATAATTGTTTATAATCACATTACAAACACATTTATTGAGTTGAACTAACTTACCATTGTTGAACCTTTACTAAGCTTTTTTGTTGCTTTAAGATTAATACATACTTTATTATGCACTATTAACAGTTAACTATGCATGCTTATTACACACTTATTACAAGGACCTTAATATAAAGTGTTAGCGAATTTTCACACCTGCGTGTCATATCGCAGTTCACGCCAGACCCACATGGGGAGCACCATGCAGTAATGGCTTTCAATTTCATTGGAAGACCAGCTAAGACTGATGACGTTAAATGGGATTTTACTGGCCATTCATATGTCCTAGGACAAGTTTCATTGGTTCTGTGCCTAGCTTAACTCCTCCCAATTTATGCCCATAGGCTAGGCTATAGATTACTATTATCATAATGTAGCCTATTCATTCTGAAATATCCATTTCAAAATCAGACGATTAGTTGTTTATTACATTAACTCTTGTCAGCACATAATTAGTGTACCCCCAACCCCAAAAAAGCAGTAGGCAGTAGGGTCTATAAAAGTGGTTTATTGAATTTACAAAAAAGGGACAGTGCAAGGAACAAAAAGTGAAACCAAGTAAGTGAAATAAAAATAAATGAACAAATATAAATAAAATGTGCAAACCAGTGAAAGTAAGTGGGTAAACACACAGGGAACACTGCAATGCAAATATAAAAAAGTGAAAAAATTAAAAAGTAAAAAAAAAAATCAAAATAATAAAAGAATGGCTTCTTTAAGCCATTCGAGGTCTAAATCCGGTGAGTGGCTCTGGGCTGATGGTCTGAAAAGGCGGCAGACTGCTGCCTGGGGGCAATGACTGTGTAGGTAGCCGTTGTCTTCCTCCAGCCTGCCCTGAAGAACCTGGCAGAGTTCTGACAGTTGTGCTGTCCTAAAGGAAGGCGCCTTCACAAGCCACACACCCCTGCTGTCAATGATGGTGTCTTCTTTATCAGACATGTGTTCAGCTGTGCACCACAGTTCCGCTCATCTGGCCGAACAACCTTCCCCCTGACCTCCAACAACTGAAGGAAAACAAAAACATACAATTAGTGGGCTGTAATGATTAACATTAGTCCCGCACGGACAATTAAGTAAAACCCAGCTGTTCAAAAGTTATGCATTAACAAATCAGTCTAGATGTGAAAACACTAAAATACCCTTTCACAGATTTTCTGAAACCGTGTTCATTTTCCCATAAGGACTTTCTGAACAAAACGGAATGATGGAAAGAAACTGCATAGGCTACATTATTTAGGCACTCAAAACAACACAACAGCACAATGACAAAATAGGTAAAGCGGAGGCCTACCCTTTTCGTTCTCTGGCGGTCATGTGTCATAATCCATACCGATGTTGTCCTTCAGGCTGGGACCATGTCTGCCGCACAGTCTCATAATAACTTGTATGCAGCTGAAAGTACAATGTACACAGACACACTTTAATAACCGCGAATGCAGAGAGGATGCAATCGTTTAAATTATTGTTATGGTATAATTTTACCATGGCTGAACCTAAAAATGCCCTGGAAAGGCACGTTAGATAGGACTGGTGTGGTTCTAACGTTATGACTCAATATCAGCCTTTAACACCGTGCTAATTTTGAAAGGTTTTGTTCACGTGATAACATCCACATCAATATCAGGAAAACTGTTGACGACCTCCTTCAGCAGCGACATTGTAACTGCCTCGTTGTGTGGAGAGATTATGCTGTTGAAACAGATTGATCAGTGTTGGTTGTTTCCTAATTAGGCTGTACACTTCTAGCGATCTAGCTCCAACAAGCATTCATACCCTTCTTATGGATCATATCGTTGGATGTTGTTCTTATTGTTGTGCAGCCTCCGTACCGCTTCCTGTAACACATTAGAAATCATCAGTAAGCAACATATCTTACATATTAGTTAGTGAGAAAACTTCCCGCTGATGCTAAGGCTATGGTCGTTAGCTATAGCTAGCTAGCTAGCTAGCCAAGTTTAAGGCTCCCTGCAATGTTTGGACAGTGTGTCCGTCTTGTCGATGGCGCCGGCCTCTTGGAGGGGGGAGAGATTATATCCGTGTCATTACAGCGCTTGTTACTCTCCTCAATTGCATGCATCGTGTATCTATTGCATCAAGTCGTCCATTTCCTACTTGGTCACAGGTCACTCAAAGTCCGTCCAACTCTTCCAATGGCAGCAATGACCAAATTCGCATCTAGATGCCCCGAGCTACTAGGGCGAATCGGAGTGGCATCAGCTGACCGAACCGATGTCGGGTGGTGAAAGGACTACGAGGAGCCATTCCAAAATTTCTTGAAAAAAATCTTCTAGTAAATCTGGGCAATAATCTTTGAATAAAACGGCATCTTCTTTTGCGAATCAAACGGCCTCTGTGTGGATTTTTAGACGTCTGCATTGGCTGGTTGTTTGGTATAACGTCACGTCCTGCCATCGATAGTCACGTTGAATAAATGTTTGTAACATTGCCTTGGAATCTCATGAAATACAGTTGAACTAATCTGAGTTTTCTCAAGTCCAGAACAGAGATCTCCCTCCACTAAAATATTATTTTAAAAAACGAATAGGCCTACGTGTGTCCATCTCAGCATGTGAATATATAGCCTTATGTAGTCTCCCCTAGTCCCCATTTAGCGTAACAAGCGGTCATTGACACAATGTTGCAATCAAGTTTGCAACATTGTTGCAGAACGAGGATGTTTGCACCTTGAAACACACGAAGAAAACCCTCCCACAAATTTTTATATTTTTACCGAGGCTGCTCTTATTTCATAGCCTAGGTTACTTGGCTCTGTGCGGCATCTGACTGCCTGGCTATGTGAGGTTGCGATTATTAGCTGTGTTAGCGGCATTGAAATGGGGAGAGAAAGACACAACCTCCGGTAGTCTAATATATTTTGATAGCATTATAACCAGGCTATTCATAGCCTATTTTATATTCAGTGCATGCATCAGGTCTACTCCGTATAGTCCAGTGTCAACCTTTTTTAATCAGGTAGAATGTAACAACAGTCTCGCGGCTGTGTAGCCTAAGCTACCAAGTTTTTATTCTCGTTGTGACATAACTTCACCTTGGACACCTCACCTGGCTGGTAGAAAACGTAAAGGATGTGGTCAATGTTGTCACATGACTCGCACACAAGTAAATTCACTGTCACTATTGCTGCTTCAAACAAATTGCAATAGGCTTTTGAATAATATTGTAATATTTAATAGTTTGGCATACTAGACTGCAAGGCTAGTATAGCCTGTTATGCTGACAATCAAATAGGCTATCTTATCAATTCTGCCAGAGAGAAAAAAGTCAGCGGGACAAATGTGTAGGTGTTAACCATGGTTGCTTTCACCCTGTCCCTAATGGTCTTGTTTGAATTTGAATACCCAATCAGTGTTTCATTTACATGTGAAAGGCTACTCTAGGACTCAACATTTTGGAAGGGGAGGGGGGAGAGTTTTCATCTGGACATTCCAAGTTGACGGCAATTTGCGGGAAGTG
>CABFOQ010052035.1:0-36463 GCA_900660455.1 Gephyroberyx darwinii
GGGGAGTTTGCACCAAACAATTTAAAAGGGATTGTGCTTTGCAATGCTCTTGATTAACTGGAAATAAGTAATTAGTTTGAAGAGAGACCTTGGTTAATTACAGTTTTCTTTCTAAGTTCCTTTTTTTTTTTTTAAATGGGATTCACAGCACATAGTTGTGTGTGTGTGTGTGTGTGTACATGCTTGTGCATGCATTCCTGCTTGTGTGTATTTGCTGTCTTAAAACAGCCAAGTAGTTTGTTCATGTTGATTAGTTTGTTTTGTTCTTTGTGCCGTCTGCACATGTAGTAGCATATCAACACATTCGATAGAAAGTTCATTCTTTGTAATAACCATTTCAAATACACAAAAGAATAAAAAAAATGAGGGTTCTCATTTATGTCTCATTTGTATCAAATTAATGCTGGTTTCATTTTGACTGTGTAATCCATGAGATGATCCATGATCCATGAGAATCCATCAGCTGCACCTATGTTTTACATCTAATTTTTATTTATTGTCGCCATTCTACTATTGATGTGGCTCTATGCAGACTACTCTACATCTCTATATATCTGTCTGTATATAGATAATACCCCAATGCGTTGCAATTTCCTGAAATGGAACCTAAGATTTTTTTTTAACATTTTGAATATGTTGGCTTGGCTTGCATTTCATTTTCCATTATATTTACATTTCAAGTATTTAGCTGATGCTCTCATCCAAAGCAGCTTACAATGATGGCATCAGTCGAAGAAGCTTAAATTCCTAGTTGGCCAACCAATACTTCCCACCACATTAATGTGCTGCATCTTTATGGTACACATTTCTCTCCACACAAGGATTGAAATTAGGCTGACAGAAAGTAATGGTCTCTGGGGCATTTTGGGTCCTGCACTGGGGTAGCCACAGCGACACATGGTACAACTCTGTACCTTTTTTTTTCTGGGAGTGTGGGGTTCAGTGATCCGCACAGTCCTCCAGTCACCTCAGGACCTGCAGTCCCCAGTGTGTTCCCCCGCCCTGTGGGGTGCTAATTGCATATGCAATACAGGCTGAACTGTACTACACACCCTACATGCTTCCTGTGGGATACAGGCTGGTGGGGTGGAGGATGGGAAGCCTTGGCTCACTGTGGCGGCGTTGCTGAATTATGCATGTCTTCCTCCCTGCCTGTTTCCATCCTTCCCTGCAGCACATCGACCGAGACCTCCACAGCACTGTGACTGAGACCAGCTTGATCTCTCTCTTCACCTCACTAAATCTCAAGTGGGGTGTTTTTCTTTTCTCGGGTTCTGCAGCAGTTTGTGCAGAAATAACGACCAGATGCAGCCATCATGATGTCACCAAAATATTAAGAGCTGAAATGGATGGTGTCTATTTAGCATACAGTGTGCCAAAAGCTGTGAGTAATTGAATCCTCCTAATTTGGAGTATTACTCCATTGTAATTGTTCTGTGTGCTCATTTCTAGCATGAATACTCCATCTCAGTTGAGCTCATATTTCTTGTAGGGGCACACACACACACACACACACACACACACACTACAAGAACAGTTTATGCACAAGCAGACACATACTGCACATATATACATACACTCACATACACAAGTACATATGCAGACAAACAACCACATGCACATGCACTCATACAACTGAGAGGTAATGTTTATTATCAGCCCAACTGTTCTTTGTGCAAACAGAAGGCTCTAAATTTGTCTGACCTGAGATACTAAGGAGAAAATGAATATGCTTGCGGGAACACTTGTACTCTTGTAGCTCCTTCAAAATGTCAAATGTGCTTTTCACCTCAAGGACCTAAAGCATCCTCTGTCTTTCCACCAGCTCGGTGTTAGGAATGCTAATGAGGATTAGCTTCTCTGTTAATTGGCATTCCCCAGAGTCCTGACGAGCCAAACCTATCTCATCAGGAATTTCACCTCAGGCTACACGTTCTCATGTTGACTTTTTAACAGGTTAGATAGATAGCTAGCTAGATAGAGAGATCTCCATATTGTGGCTGTCTCTCAGCAATCGTAGAAACAGTCTGTTTGATTGCATGTGACATAATCTGGATAATAGTGATGGCACATGGGGAATTCCAGCCATTCCTGTTATTCCTGTTAGGCATTCACAATGCAGCCTGACCCCAGAATAAGCACATGAGGTGCATGAGGTTTTGTACAATCGTCAATCGTAATCGTCCTTTTCACCATGGTGCCCATAACTCAAATCAAAGTATAAGGCGAATGGAATGGGTTGCACCTCCTGCTGTGCTTTCAATGCATCACAATTTCCTTCATATAGGCTTGACTGGAACACATTATCTCTACAAATGTGTCCCCCGGAATTCTCCTCACCCTTTTACGTTTGCTTCACCTCCTTGTAGTTTGCCCACCGATGCCCCGCTGCTGTTCTGCTGTTTGCTCCTGGCACTTTGCTGTCTCTCGCTCTCTCGCTCTCTCGCTCTCTCGCTCTCTCCCTCGTTCTCTCTCCCATTTAATTGACATGTTGCCCAGACTGTGTCACTCCTGGATGTCTCAAGCTGTCAGAGTTTATCATAGTTGATGTACAATGTCAAAAAATAGCTCAAGATAAAAAAAAAAAAATGAACAACCTTTTTGAGGGGCATCTCATTCTCTCTCTTTCTCTCTTCCTACAGTGAACCTTTCCTTTCAGGATTTGCCTCTGGGGTGAACATATAACATCAGATGTCCATGTCCATCAGAGAACCATTTGTTCTCTCTTTCATGCTACTCAGACATCATCAATGTTTCTTTTCCTTTCATAATTCCATGTTTTAAGTATTGCTATGTATTGCTATTTATTTAATCTGTTCTCTTGCGCTAGGGGAAGTTCACCGAACCCTGTGAGATTTCTTCTACTTCTCCTGCATATTCCTTTTTTTTCAAGATATATATTTAACCGTTCTAACAAAGACTCAGAACCTTTAATTTCCCTTTTTTCTGTCTGGCATCAGTAGGTCCTTGTCAGGGGAGAGAGGGGGGAATCCAAAGAGTAGCTGCATCTTGACTGAAGCCACTGGAGCATGCCTATGACCCTGAGGGATCAGCGATCTCTATTTGATTTGAACAGAGCCTTGATTACACACAGGGACTGCTATCACTATCAGGGAGGGACTATGCAATTGATTAATGCAAGCTGTTCATGAAAGATGCCATGCTCTCAATCCTATCCTCCACCCTTTTGCTGTAACAAACCCTGCCTGATATGTTGTCTGAGATATAACATTCTGCTGTCCAGGTTGAAACAATTAAACTGAGTGGACTCATCGTGTGCAGTTTGCTATTTTTCAATTATAAAGCCGCAGGACATTTGAACCCAGAGATTTCTGTTTGATGCAAAGTCACAGTGTATTTTTTTGTCCAGTGCAATTCTTTTATTAACATGCCTTTCTAATGTTTTTTTTTTAGTTCTGTTGAGGAGTACCCAGCAGCAAGATATTGAAGATATAAGACAGCCACCACAAAGGCAACTATTCTTTTACAGTGCTTTTCCTAGTTGGGCAAGATGATCCACGGGATTTCAGACATACTCTATACAATAACGAACACCCAATCACGGAATGATTACAAGAAATGTTGACTCGTTGGTTGTTTTCGGATCAGTGTCCCAATTAAACCATGACTAATACTATATTCACTTCGGACTGGCCTGCTCAGGTCAGACAGAAAGAGAATTCATACTGTACCTATCCCTGCTTCACACTCACATAGTTGCAGACATTCATGCCTGGGAGCGTCCCAGTACTGCCACAGTCCCCCTACTACTGGTCACAGAACAGCTTCACCGGAGCAATTGGGCGTTAGTGTCTTGCTCAAGGGCTCTGTGATAGTAATTATCACTTCCTTTCCCCGCTCAGCCTGTCCACAACTCAAACTGGCATCTTTAGGTCACAACCCAGTTTCTCCAACCTTAAGCCACCCGTCTGTGTTTCCCTGTGGCTGTCAACTCACCCAATAGTCGTACAACATACTACCCCATCTCTCCAGTATTATAGGAATTAAACATATTCCTGACCAAAATGGCTGCTGTCTTACAAACCAAAAAAAAAACCTTCTATAATATTTCACTCTATCATCACCACACTTTTGATTATCTTATGTATCTAAGCCTTTTCTATAAATTCTGTGGCTACACCACCTTCACCCAGGCCTACTACTGACCCAATATTATCAATAATACAACAATACTATCTCAAATCCTCCTGGAAGGGAGGGGGATCAGGGAGGCAGGGAAGGAGACTCATAGCATTATCACGAGGGGCGCAGGGCTAATGAACACACCACAGGAGCAACAATAACAATAACAGCAGGAGGGCTCCGTCCCGCAGCTCTTAGCGGAAGGGAAAAGGATTACCTATAATAATTTATCTGTTTGTGCTTGCTTTTTGTACTATATATCCAATGTTGATGCAATTGTTTTTGCTTGCATCTCTGTACTGAAGTCGAACATGCTTGTACCTTAATTGCTTTTCCCATGTTCTTGCATTGGAACCTCCTCGAAAACAACTTGACTTGGCAGTTGAATGGATTTTCTTGCTTTGAAATAATAGGCACTGTTCCTATAGCTCTATTTATCCATCCATGTGTTCCTATAGGTGTATTTATCCATCCATGTGTGTTAAGAGTTTAACAGAAAGCAAAGTGTAATGACTTTATAAAATGCTTTGTGCAATATCCCCTCCAACTCTTGATGGTCCTGAGGGTTTGCTGAGAAAGCAAGACGAGATAGAGTAGGTCATGTTTGCAGAGCAGCAGACAATTCAGTAGCAAGAGCCAGAAAACCATTACAGAATAAATGTGTCCCTTACAGCTACAATCTGAGATTTGTGCTCCAGTGCACCTTCTTGCGGCTGTGCAGGAGGAATTACAAAAAATGCCACAGAATTGAAATAGTTTGTTTTAGCAAGATAACCTCGCTGGCTAGCTAGCATGCTGATGTTAAATAGCATTGTAATAATATCTAAAGTCCACTTAGTATTGTAGCAATAGCTAGCTGTTTGTCATTGGAAAACAATTTTGAGTTTTTCAGTGCTCTCCATTTGACAATATTGATCCGGTGCTGGGAAGGTCATGCACAAGCTTCTTTTCTGTGCGCCATATTTCTTGATTGTGTTGGGTTAAAAAAAAACAACCCTGGTATGATTACGATGATACTATATCAGCCTCTGGAGAGGTCTGGGGGACAAGGAACGTTGACAGTGCTCCCTGTGTCCTCCGCAACCTCTCATTCCTGCGATTGTCTCCAGATAAATGTTGTTTAATATCGCAGGTTCCTCCGTGGCTAACAGAAAAACCCCGGTGGCAGATGGCGCAGTTAGCCTTGTTCATATTGTCGCTCACACTTCCCAACCATGGGTTTTCATTTTCCCATTCCCTTCTATATTTTTGTATTCTATATTTCCGCATCCTGTATGAGTTCAATACGAGTCCAATTACGAGACGATTCCATATTTTTCTACTACTACTGCTACTACTACTTCCATTACTACCACTACCACTAGTACTGCAAGTAGTAGTACTAGTAATACCCTAGCAACCACCTAGTACACTTTAGCAACCATACTTATACTTAGCAATAATACTTATACTACTGCTACTTCTAAATGATGCTATGTAGCATCGATGCAGTCTTTCACATAAATTCAACTTTTTACCTTTTCAAGCTGAAGCAAGCACACACATTTTCACTTCAGAAAATGTAACCATTTCTACTTGCTTTATGTTGCTAGGGAGAATGAAGTCAAGTTCCAGTGCAAAATAAAGTAATCACTGCCAAGTATGTATTTTTTTTTAATCTTTTCACGCTCCAGCTTCTACTAATGATTAGTTAGAGCATTGCAAACTCTAAAGATATCCTTAATGGTCTCATAGCAGCTGGAAAAGAACACATCTAAAAATGAATCATAGTAAGTGACATGATTTTTGTAGCAAATATTGTAACACAGCATGAAACCCTGGAAACACATGGAATTATCTTCTCTCCATGATCAGTATGAGATGTCTCGAGATGAGAAAATTATATTGTAGAGAATTTAGTTCCCATTCCTTAATCCCCAGACCTCAAAGTGTTGTACTGGGTTGTGGGAGGTATTTTCATTTCTTTAGGCTGTCTCCTCTCTCCACATGATACTGCCTCTGCTCATATACAAAAGGGGGATCTTATATGGCCATCACCAACACACACACACACACACACTTCAACCGCAGCCCACCAATACTGCAGCGCTTCAGTCGACTACAGCTAAAGACCATCCTACCTCATCAATGTTCAGGTACCAATCTCATCCTCTTTCTCGTTCTCATCATCAGTTAGATCTCATTCTCCTCATCTACGGAGGTGCGGTTGTCTACTAGTGAAATCCTCTGTGTTTCAATTCATTCATTAGCAGTGGGAAAAGCTTGTTCCATAATTGGTCATCTCTATGTGGGTTTATGCATGGAGCATACAGTATATGATGGTAACAACATGTGAATTTGTTCCAAAATAGATGCCAGTCAGGAATAAATCCTAGCAATTTATATTTATAATCCCAAATTATAATCACAGGATTAGAGAACAAAGACTATCAGACACAGAGGTGCTAGTGGCCGCAACAATTAGACATGTATGAAACAGAAAGGTAATCCATGGAAATTGCGTGAGCGTGCTATTTAATAGGGGTCAGCTAACCTTGTGTATGGCATATCTCCTGAGGAATTTTAGCTCCTCCCTCCTTTATCCTTGCTGGAATCAATAACGGCAGGACATCTATCAACGTCACAGTTGTCTGTAATGGAAAACTTGCCTTTGAACGGGTTGATCCTATGCATTTAAGGGGGGCTTTGTGTGCAAGCGAGAGATGGAAGCAAAGCCCAGGGCCCCGATGGTGAAGGCCGCTCTGCTCCGCTCTACCCTGGAGGATGTGGCTGTCTCACTGTCTGTCTCAGCTACAAACGCTGGTGTGCCACGGCACGATCAAACACATTCAAATGCCTGTATTTGCCCTGTCCTCTCCTGTATCTCATTAGATGGCATATTGCTCTCAGCAACCTTGAGTGTTTAAAATTCACAGGAATATATCAGGACCTAAAAATGAGGTTTGATTGTTTGCTTTCTGCAAACAAGAAAAGACATTTGCAAACACTTAAAATCTAAAAGGTCACAGAGGGTTGGGATAAATATTACATTATATTGTGCACGTGTCTATGTCAACTGTTCTGTAGAGCACATGAAATGAATGCGACATGAGGGATTATCATGCTGAGATTCTGAACGTCTGCGGTGACATTCCTACTGGTGTCTATGAATAGAGCAGAGGTGAGGTGAGACTCTCTTATCTGTATGCCCTTTAAGTGAGCAGGAGAACGTGGGTGCAGTAAAGCATGTCTCTAGCGCGATAGGCCTAGTCTCATTCACTTGGAAGTTGTGGAGGTCAATATGAACTCACTGACTTCTTATTGAACTCACTGAGGAGTAAGTCCAGTTCCTGTCACCTGTGGTAAAACACGTTCAGACACTTTGCCTATAAAAGGGCCAGCTGGTACATGAACCGAATCCTGTTACATTATAGGTTAAAGGTAAGGTGTAAATTAGATAAGAGAGACAGAGTTGATTTGGCTGAATTCTGAGGGAGGGTTGGTTAGGAAGGTAAGAAGTAGTATTTTACATCATTCTGGGATCAGATTATCTTTTAGACTTTGCCATCTTCAAAGCCTTCTTTGAAGCCATTGGATCACATCTGGCCATTCAGACAGTGAAACATGAACACACAGTTTTTTGTTTCCCTGGTAACTGCTTTCAGCCAGGCAGTAGTGTTTTTTCCTCTCAAAAGCTCTACTCCTATGCACAGCAGTATGTGCAATAAAAGTCTCTTAATGTTATTTCCAATAACAGGAACAGATTGACGGGAAAATATATCAGTGTGCATATCTATACAAAGCATTCACATATGCATGGTCTGTTTTATTCAACCATCCAACCACATTTATCTTATACAAGAAGGAAGAACCATACAGGACATCCAGTACAATTTACATCCCTCTGGTGGAGGTTCACATTCCAATACCATACACACAGGTGTTTTATTTATTACAAATATTTTAATATATAATGTGCACTAAAATGAGAAAACATGACTGAAAGCATAAAATCAACACAATCCTTCCATGGTTTTATGAAAAATCTGAAATGAAATTGTTAGTTCTTTTCCACAATATATCTTCAGGTTTCAAATCAGAGGCAGTAGAAGGCAGGTGTAAATGCTAGATGCAAACAGAGATGTACGGCGCCTGGTACTAATCATTTATTTATTCACCTACTACTTTCTAAAAGTACATGATTTGTATATATTGAGGATGGGGGTGGGTGGAACTGTATTATTACGTGTAGTATTGACATCGTGGCCTTTTTTAGACCACCAATCTGTGCTGTAATTTGTGGATTTCAAAGGTTGTATGCTGCTAATAGGCTGTGTTTAAAATCAAATGCCCAAACCGCATTGTTAAACTATTTACAGACAATACAGTTGTATTATTTGCAATACATGTCAGCCTGACATATTCTTTGGCTGCTATCATGGCAATATATAAGATATTGAAGATATAAGACAGCCACCACAAAGGCAACTATTCTTTTACAGTGTTTTTCCTGGGTGGGCAAGGTGATCCACGGGATTTCAGGCATACTATACAATAACTAACATCCAATCATGGAATGATTACAAGAATTTTTGACTCCTTGGTTGTTTTCGGATCAGTGTCCCAATTAAACCATGAATAATACTATATTCACTTCGGACTGGCCTTCTTCTTTTCGATCAAACAACTTCTGCCTTGTAATATGTTTTTAAACCACATCTCAATAGTTATGAACAAATGATACAGTTCAGTTTCAAAAACATCAAGTAATCCATCAGCAGTACTTCAGTCTCTCTTCAGTAACAAATATTCCATACTGTGTGTACAAAGCCACTAAAACACACGCAAGATTTGTTTTTCAGTGACAAAACAACTATCACTGTTAATAATAAAGTGCTGCTAAAAAGATAACTGTCCTCAAACAAGACAAGAAAATTTCTCCAAGAGGCACAGCAGTCATAGACAGTAACTTGTACAGCTAACAGAAGTGTGATGATGCAGAACCAAACCAAATACAACACACAAACAAAAGGGTGGGCTAGTCAATAATGCATAATTGAGTGCACAAAGCACAAAACAAACTTTACATCATAACGACAAGTGTCCTCTTCACATAATGGACACTTAATGCACACTGTGAAGTGCTAGGAACACTGGGAGTTTTACCCTGTTCGGTAAAAAGCACTTACAGGAGAATGAAAACCTTGCAAATGGAGGAAAACCACATTAATTTTGGTCCCAGTTTTTTGAAAAGATGCTTCCTACTCCATAGACAACACTCAAGAACAGAGTGCAGCTCGCCTTCATGTAAAAAGACTTCAGGCCAGTTCACCAGCTCAAGAAACAATTCAGTGAAAGTAGCTTTCAGTCTAGTGTGGACAGACAACTTTAACTCAAAAATGTAATGGGTTTGAGTTGGATTTGGTTTGCTGTTGGCGTGAGCCTGCAGTCAGATTGGCTGGTGACACTGACTGAGTGCATAGTTATCTCATGATGATGCAGGATAAGTGAGATATTGATCTTACACAGTGACGATTATTCCATTGCTGTGTAAAATTCATCAAGTGTATTGCTAGTAGAATGAAATAAAAATGCATGGGAGTTTTCTTGATATATTATCTGGACAGACTGTAACTGTTCTGTCTTCATGTCCAAAAATAGATCTCATAAAAAAACTACACTTTGTAATGTGATTTATTTTTCAATAGGAAATATATTCTCTAACATTAAAAAAGATTAAAATCTTATCTGACAGGAGCAAAGTAAAGTAAAAAACAAAATATATATATTTACATAACGTGCAGTGCTTTGAGGGTCTTGATTGTTCCAATACTATCATATGGAAATAAACAGATCCTCACAGCGATACACCAACATATCGCAGCCCATATACTCAGTATCTCCCTCTTTAAGGCAGAGTAACATATTCCTCATGACTGGGGCATTGGGCCTTTTTTGAGGGCAGTACCCCCTCTGCTGGAGAGAAACAATGAAGATTTCATAATCAAAGTCAGGCTTTGCAGAATCTACAGCAGTATAACAGTACAGTATTTTCTGAACCATATAAAAGGAATTTTGCACAGTGAAATTCATCCCTAGTTTAAGGGTAGCAAGACTAAAACAAACTGACTGTACTGTAACAGGCAACAAAGAAAGGTAACAGCAATTAGCAGGTAACGTGTTCAATCATAAAAATCTAGTTTTAAAAAGGTTGGTGATTGATACAACTCCTCTCTTCCTTCTTTAAAATATTAAAAGGCTTCCCAATCTATCCTCAACTCCCCTCTCCACACCCGCCACAGGTCCTAGTGCCCATCAAGTTGGTGTTTTTTGTGTGACATGAGAGGAGCAGCAGAAGATGTCAAGTCAGGGAATCGTGGGGCTGAGTAGGCATCTACTCTGTGCTTGGTAATGACGCCCAAAATGTGCTGACAGTGTGAAAATTATTCTACCAGTGTATACGTCTACTTCTAGTCAGTAGACCCCTCTAGTTCCCCCTTGGTCTGAGAGAGTTTATAGGGTACAGGAGTTCTTCTCAGGGCGTGTGCAGATTAGGGAAGATGTGGAGAAATAAAAGCCAGTCACTCAGAGCTGAGAATCATCTCCTAGGCTGTTGAGCTCCTCCGGTGAGTGTTTTTCTCCCCCGGTGGCAGCTAACTGGCGGAAACCGGCGGATATCTCATCAAATGTCCGGCCCCTGGTCTCCGGCACCTTGAAGTAGGTGAAGACGAAGAAGACGAGCAGCAACACAGTGAAGATGATGAAGACATAGGGGCCACACCAGTTCTGTGAACAGAGGAAAGGAGAAACAATGTTAATAAAATGAGTAATGTTGTAAAATTAGACTGTTAGTAAAGTCCAGAACTGTTTCTCATTAATACTGTTAAAGTTTGACTCTAGCCACTTTTCCCACATTCATTTTAAATATCAGTATTTGCTAATCATTTTCATTCAGTGTTCACACTGTGAGCTACACAATCAACAAGTCCATTCATTTCCTGTAGAGCTGAGGGACCAGGGAAACTCGGCTAATGTGTGGACGGTCAACAAGCTTGTTTTTTTATTATTATTATTATTATTACAATTCAAAGCTTCCCAGTTCTCTGCAACTTTTATTTGAAGTAGATCAAATAAAAGTTAGTTTTCTGAAGAGCTCCAAACCATCAGCTCACTGGATGCCAGAGTATGAGGGAAAAGTGGCCGAAATGGTTGAGAAGGAGGAGAGAACTGTTTGCCTCGCTGAGCCACTGGACACTGGGGTTTTAGCCCTAATGACCATGGAGACATGATAAAAACTTGAGACAGAGGAGAGAAAAGGGCAACTAGAATATGAGGAAGAAGGAGAGAATGAGAATCTTTCTGATTCATACGGAACATGAACGAACACGAGCAAATCCTGATGGAGAAATGTTCTGTGTGGCTCCTTGTTTTATTAAGTCTGTTTGAAGGCTGTGGGTGTTTCTCTGTGCATACTTTCTATGAAGCTGGTAGTAGTAGTAGTACTAGTAGTAGTTAGTAGCAGTACTAGTAGTAGTTAGTTGGAGGTCGATGGTAAGGTGTGAAGTCATTTTATAGTAATAGTAAGCAAATACCAAAGCAGTAAAAAATACATGATTTGACTGTTCAAATGTGCAGCTGCACAAGACCACTAGATACAGTAGAAGCAGTAGGAGCCTCTCACACCGCCCACAATCGGTAGAGCGACCATCAACCATGTTGCTCACAGTGTGAACGCAGGGTCAGTGTTTGCTTTAGTAGTTGGATTACCAGAATGGTGGGCTTTACAGTATCAGGACAATTATTGTATTAATATTGTGGCCATTTATGTACTCACCGCTACATACTGGAAGCCCATGCCCACTATGAAGTTGGCAGTCCAGTTGGAGAAGCCTGATACAGCGAAGGCTGAAGGCCTGGGTCCCTGGGAGAACAGCTCTGCCACAATGAACCAGGGGATGGGACCCGGTCCCATCTCAAAGAAAGCCACAAAGGCAAAGATGGCAACGATGCTCACATATGACATCCACTTAAGCCGATCCTAAGAGAAAAGAGACGTAGAATGAGTTTACTCACTGTTATTTGTGCTGTATGAAACTATTGGTAACCACTACCAGTATTCATAATATTTAGCATAATCACTACCAATTGAATGAGGTTGGTAGACGTTGAAGCATGTGCTTGATTATGAGAAACCTACTAGCAGGGCCATGGCAATAGTCATCAGGATGGCAGAGCCGGCCATTCCCAGCAGCCCCAGCAGGTGCAGAGACCGGCGTCCAGCACGCTCCACGACAAACAGCTAAAGAAAAGACAGACAAGATGAGCAATAGAGTCTATGTACTACAAAATAATGAACCATGGATGATAAACGATACACAAAGGGCTGCTGTGATTTAATATTTAATTCTATAAAATGAATTCATTAGAGTAATAATCTGCAGCAGAAACAGCAATTTGTTTGAAATGCATAGAAGAACTGGGTAGTTAGCATGAGACAAGCATGACAACGGAGGTGACTACAGAAACTCAAACTTCATCAACAGAAAGGAAAGGAAAGGAAAAAGACACCCCAAATCTGGAGACACCGTTTGATTGCAAAGTGACCTCTGGTAGGTGCAGTGCAAAAACACCACAGCAATGGCCGCTTATCACCAAGAATCGCCAAAATAAAATAAAAAGGAAAATTTCACAGATTACCCCTAATTATTAACTTAATTTCTAGGTGAAAATATCTCCATGGCTTGATGCTCTTAAGTGCCCCTTTTAACTGTAATGACGATTCCACATCAAAAATTAAAAAGTTTATGCTGTACTCACCGAGACCACGGTGAAAGCTGTGTTAACCACCCCGGCTCCTATGGTGGCGTAGACGGGCTGCGCTACTCCGGCCTTCTCAAAGATATTGGTGGAGTAGTAGAATACCTAAAGCATGGCAACAACAAAGTTTGCTGTTTTGAACATTTCAATGGTGGTACACAGGGTGAACAATGGCAGAATGTCTGGGCACGAGGAACTCACAGCATTGATGCCAGACAGCTGCTGGGAGAGCTGCAGGACGATGGCAATAATGATGGGCTGGCGGTAGAGGGGCGAGCGGAACAGCTCCGGGATTGTCACCTTCTTCTCCCTCATCATCTGACGGCTCTCCTCCTTCATCTCCTGCATGTCAGCGCTCACATCTGTGGTCCCTCGAAGCTTCTTCAGCACTAGGAGGGGCAGAGCAATAGGGGATCAATTACACGGCAGTCTGAAAGGAAATTTGTATTGTTGCTCAATTCAGTTGCATTTTTCTTTGTCATTGTGTTTCTTTTTGTTTGTTTCATTTCAGGTGAGGTGGTTTCATAAGCCCCTTGGATTTTGTGTTTATGTCATATGCACATTTTTTACATTACTTTCTGTGTTTTCTCATTTTTACACGTGCAAAAACTCTTAACACCAGAAAGGCCAAGGTCAATTGAATTTTAGAATTGAAATATAGATTTTTTCAAAATGTGCCTCTGTTGAATAAAACTCTGATGTTCAGCAAAGCAGTTTATTTACAGAATGGAGAGAAGTGCACGGATGCAGTTCTCTATATGGGAAATACCTAGACAGGTTATATAGAGAGTATGAGGCAGGGATAAGATCTGTGGGAACAGGTTGTACTGTGCAATATGTTTCTTATTCAGTAGTATTCCACTCTGGCCTTCAGTACTGTACCCACACAGAGTTACACTGATTCATAGGTCATGATTTTATACAATATTATTAATGGCACACAAAGGTTAAGACATATAATTTCTTCCACACCCTCCATGACTTTTTCTAGACCCACTTTCTGTAAAAAAAACATTCATTATGTGTATGTGTGGGTGTGTGTGAACTCACCAGTCTTGGCCTTGTTCTCTTCGTTCTTGTTGATGAGCAGGTAACGGGGGCTCTCGGGGCAGAAAGGCAGCAGGATACACTGCAGCACGGCAGGGATGAAGGTGAAGCCCAAGAGGAATGGCCACAGGCTGGCGTTGCCCATGATAGACTCTATACCAAACACCTGAAACCAACCCAGACACACAACACATGTGAACCACCAGCAGCACTTGTAGCACAACTCTGTGTAAAAATAACCTTCACCGCCATTTTAATTGTTATCCACCAACCTGTGCCATGAGGATGCCTATGACAATGCCCAGCTGGTGGAGGGTGCCCAGGGCTCCTCGTAGGGCTGTGGGGGCAACCTCACCCACGTACATGGGCACAAAGCCTGTGGAGAGGCCAGAGTATAAGCCCACCACAAAGCGGCCAATGATCAGCATCTCGAAGGAGCTACCCATCTTGGAGAAGCCCATCAGAGCGGCAGCGATGAAGGCCAGAACATTGGCCATCAGCATAGAGTTCCTCCTGCAGATATTTTTTATTGAGAAAATCATTGAGCATTGTTTGATTCTATTTAGAAAAGGAAGGCATGTATAATAATAATACTGGCAATAATACTGACAAGGATCTCCACAGTGTAAGAGACATCACTGTGTTCACTGTTTACCTTCCAAAGCGGTTGACAAAGAGTCCGACAGAGAAGGAGCCTAAGATCCCACCAACAGAGAAGATGGAGACAGCGACGGACCAGAGAGTCGTGAGGGATGCCTTGGGGATGTACTGCTGGTTGCGCTCAAACCAAGTCTCATTGATGAATGTCTCAATGATCTGTCACAGGGAAAAATAAACAAATATAAATAAAATATACAGATATAAATACAGATTTTGTATGTATGTGAAAAAAAATCTGCAAACTGGATTTCCCACAGGACAATAAATAGGATCATATTGTATTATATCATATATGTGATAGTGTTACAATCACTATCACATTTACAAGTGAATTTCCATCTGGGGATCAATAAATCATCACCATATTACTATTATCACCATCATGCTCACCACCTGTTCAGGCATATAAGGGTGGCTGAAATGTTACTGTTTGGCCAGAGGGTGGCAGTATGGTATGATTATTTCAGTTGCTGAGGCAACCAGGAAGTTAACTAGCATGATATCATGTTCCTGCTTCACCTCTCCCCACCAGCACCAACCTAACCTATTTGTTAAGTGGTGTTATGCATCACTTAACAATTATCCTAATATAGAACTTCTTACATGTCCTACAGCTCAAGGGTGTCATGTGGTGTGAAGTATGTATGACAAAGCTGATGAAATGTGATGATTGCCCTTGCCCTGCAAACACAATGTGATTTAACAAACAACACACAAAAAAATACTCCATGTTTTTATTGAACATATCGTTGAAACATTAATAGCCTAAACTGGAAAAGTATGTTACCAACAGAGTCTGCTCTCCAAAAAGAAAAGAGATCTGTTGAAGTGGAATATGCCCCGGTCAAAATATATTTCAGAGGGGAAGAGTTTTTGAGCTCATAAGGCTGGAAAACTACAAACACATTTTCAAAGACTACAGTCTGACAGATTGTATACAAATGGAGAAGATTCAGTGCCATTGCTGCTCCCACTAGGAGTGGCCGTCCAGCTTCAAAAGAAGGTTCCACCAGTTACTACATCTCTGGTTCACATACTTATTCCAATCCAAGCTGTCAACATTTGAACAATATGTAGACATTTTTGTTTTATTTGTTAAATCACATTGTGATTATCTTAATGCAAGCCTTGGGTTGGAACCACCATCAGCTTAAAAATACCTCACCCCCTCTGATGACATCCCAAGTTTGTAATCACATACTGTACCCTTGCCCTTTATCCCATCCACTCTAAAGTGTGTATCAACAGGCACCAACATGTGACTGAATGTGTTTTATGCATAACAGGAGATGGTCATTATCAAATCCCAGCCATCCTCTAAAACACTATCCAAACCTATTTAAGCTTGAAAAAGTCGAGTAGACTCTATGTAGAAAGGATCTAGAAGCGCGAGGTGTAGGTGACACGAGGTGTAGGTTTGCACACGGGCAAATGATAAGTATGGGCTAGGCTATTGATGATAACCTGACTAAAACCCATAGTGACTATAGAGGGCTTATAGTGCAAAAATAACACCTTGAACTAAGTAATATATTCTAACAGGTAGAGACAGAATTCATTGGAAAGGCTGCTCTTGGTAAGCTACATAATCATTTCATATTCTCTCCCTACTTTTACTCTCAATAGACTGTGCAGTCCATAACCACCAGCTGGCTCCAGCCACACAATGAAACAAACTGTCCATTCATACTATCGGGCCAGTATGAACTGGCTGGTAGGAAGGTGGTCAAGGTGCACAGAGTACTCAGTGTGCACTGCAAAAAATATCCATTTTAACAAGTGAAATAATCTTGGATTGACTCTTCATAGGTTACTTTTCTTAAAACAAGTTAAAAAAAAAAAAACTGCCAGTAGTCTCAGTTATTTCTCTTGTTTTCAGTGCAGTATTACTTGTTTCAGGAATTTTGTGACAGAATCTTGAAATAGGATCACTCCATTGGTTTTATTATACCCTTTAATTCTTGAAACAAGTTGGTTTGCATTGGAGTAAAAGCAAGCAACAACTGAAAAAGTTCAACTTAAAGTAATAATCTGCAACATTTTAATATGAATAAGTCTCTGCTTTGGTACTCTCCATCACCGATTGGTTTAACACAGCATTAATAGGTAGGTCTGTCAGGTAGGTCTTTCCAGGGAAACATCCTCTGGCCCACAGGAAGTGATGTGTTTTATGTTTCCAGCAGCAGCAACAGCAGTTTGTTTGGAATAAATAGAAGACCTGGGTAGTTAGCATGAGCAGAGCTAGCCATCATGGCTGAACAAACAACAAAAACAGCGCCACCTACAGGAACTCAAGCTTCATCAAAATGAATCACCAAAATAAAATTTTTAAAAAACAAAACAAAAAAACATGGATGTCACAGATTACCACTTTAAGACTCAATACTATATGAAATGACTTTTTTGAGGTGGATATTTTTTTATGTGGAGCTGGTAGACAGTTATGTCAGGAGGAGCACAGGACAGCAAGCCAGAGCAGTGCCAGAGCAGTGCCCTTGAAGGCCCATATCTAATCAGAGACTGTGTTACACAGTGCATGGCCTGCATCACAGGCAGCGCCAGTGGAGCGGAGTTGGTGATAATCACAAGTGTTGTTGCTATATAAAAGTTGTATTAGTATAGCCTATTAGTGGTCATTAGCTAAGAATAGATTGAAAGCCTGTGTTGAGCAACACTACTGTGAACCGTTTCTCTGTACTCCCACTTTGTTTCTCCGACACACCTGTTGGTAGCTGGGAGGGGCATAAAGACCCCAGAGGGCAGGCTTACACTAGCCTAACGTAGCCTAACTAACCCTAATCCATGAAGCTGAACATGTGGTGTTTTTGTGGCAGAGGCAAACCATTGTTAGACAAACCCTTATGATGTTGTAGAAGCAACATACTATATTAAATACTCTGAAATATCATTAAGCCTATATTACTTTTCAGCAATTAAGAACAATTGTATGAGTGCTGCAGTCTTCGTATTTTTTGCACAATCCAAGCCCATTGCACAATTGTCTCAAGACTTAATATTCCCTCTTTACTCTGTCTTGTCCACTCATATATATCCATCCTTCATGACTGAAGTGGATTTAATCTATAAGGGATCCTATTATTCACCTGGATTCACTTGGTCAGTCTATTTCAAGAGCAATTGTCTCCACCTTTTTGTCATTGTCTCAACGGAGCAGCTATATCCCATCTTTCCTAACTTTTAGGAAGGGTCCCAAACATCAAAGTCTGACAGTGTGAAGACAGAGGACCAGAAGTCCAGATGAAAGTCTCTGTCTGTGATGGAGCAATAAGAGGCTGTCTCAACAGACAGCGCTTAGCAGACAGCTGCAACTGTAGATCACTGTGACAGAGGCAGTCAGGAGAGGAGCCCTCATATGTCAAAGGTAAATGAAAAGGGCAGACAGAAGCTCTGGACTGCCTGGCAAGGCACCTATGAGCTGTGGAGAGTTAGCTGGCTAGCCACAGGGTGTTTAGATAAAGACTAATATGTGCATGGCTTGGCTTAACCTTTTTAGTAGACTGGGCCGGTGTTAGTTACTGACATATGACGCACTGTAATGTAGACCACATCCCCAGGATATGACGTCCTTATGTACACCTTTCTGTCCACAAATCATTTTGTACATTTAGTAGAGGGGAATGATAAGCTACCTTGATTTGTATTACTTCAGGTTCTTATGGGAATTTTGAACATGTACACACACTACTCCTGTTTAGCTTTACCCAGCTTGTTCCTGGTCAGTGGTGGGCCAAGTCAGGGGCCATTTTTGGGCATGGAAACACTGTTTTCACAGGAATTGCTGCTGGGAGTCTCTTAATGGGATGTCCTTGGACCTGATTGACCTAAAGACAGCTATTATTAGCCCGCTCCTCCCCCCTGTCTGTCTGTCTCGTTCTCCCATCCCACAAGGTAGAGAACATCTGACCCAGCACCGGGACCAGCAGGTTGGCAGGAGAATGACTTATCTGGCAGAGAGTAACTGTTCGGTAGTAGTGGTGCTATGTATAACTGGGCTCGTCTAGATTAGTCTACCTCGTGTCTACTGCATATAGCCGTGGCGTACGACATCTCTCTTTTTCCAATCCCACTGAGCCAAGTAGTAATTGTAGTATTGTGAAATTGTAGTACTGGATTGGTAAAGAACAATTTAGATTGTTTCAAGTTATCAATCACAGAAAACTGTGCTAAACTGACTTTCAATTACTTTCCAGTGAAAATGTCCTGGCACTCATTGTACTCTCTGATCTGCACTCATCCTATGTGGCGAATCTCAGACGTTTGGCACCTAGGTAGGCTAAAGCAAACCATGAGCATTTTCAAATACCATTCCCAGGACTACATGACATGCACACACACACACACACCCCCACACATGACTCACCTTTTGAGGGGCATTGATGACCCCCGTGTTGTAGCCAAATTGGAGAGATCCAATCACAGCTGTTCCCACCGCCAGCATCAGCTGGAACGTCACTTGCTAGAAGGGGAGACAGGAAGAGGAGACAAGAGAGGTCCAGAAAGAGATTAGTTAGGCAAGTATTAATCACCACTTCACTCCCTGCACCTAGATATTATAGGTGCAGGGAGTGCAAAACAATGTGTTCACATTTGTTCACTTTTCTGGTAGGGCAGTAAGTGTTTCCTGACCACAAATTGCTTATTTGTTCACACACTGAAAATACAACAAATTGCCACTTGTTTTTGTTTGTTTAATCAAAGCATGAACCCACTCATCACTGAACGTCTTTTCAAACAGTAAATACATTATTACATATTTAAACAAAGCATATACAGCTGTAAATATCAGAAATATGCACCAGAGCAGTCCATACAAAAGAATGCTTTACTTTTCATAGACGTCTACTAAACGTTCACTTTTAAACCGTATGTAGCCTAACTTTATCCTAGATGCTTTACACCATTTAGATGGTTGATCAACATAAAATTGCTCAGTGGAAACTATCATCACTGACATGAAGTAACTTCTACTAGTAGACAGACTGATTGAGCTTCAGCAGCCCTGACTCACTAACTTAACAAAATGTCCAGAATCAGATTTTAAGGATCCCCAGGGCAGTGTAATGCTTCAGCTCAGTGGGCTGTTATGGGCTGTTATGCAACATGGACAAGTTGGACTGCCCATAATGGATGTCATAATACATCCAAAGGGGCAGTCTCTAGACGAGGAGGAGGAGAAAGGAATCCTCAAACTACCCAGCCAGATTTAGGGGGCAGGAAGTTATGATGCATTGGGACTACACATCCAACAGCCAGCTCTCATGGGAGCAGGTTGGTTTAAGCCTATAGGCCTAACCCACGTTATTGTCCATGTTCCTGTTGATGCCTGATCTCAGTCGAGCCCAGAGACCGGTAGGGATTTTCCTCATACCATGAAGTTAACAAACCAGAGCAGACTATGCCTGAGTCTGTGACTGGTTCCTCCCTCTCCAGACACACATTTCAAACTAATTTGCAAAGTGAGGAAACAAGCAAATCAAACTAAAAAAATGAAAGTAGAGAGCAGTGGGTCTGACTTTAGTGTTTTAACCACAGCAGCCACTTCCTCATAACAAAAAAAGCAGGAAGAAAAAGAAAAAAAATAGACTAATCACCTCGAAGGCAGTTGCAAGGATCAAATCTGTGAGCTTTTGGGTCTGTCTGAACTCAAACACAGGGCTCCCAAACTTTTTTCATATGAAGGACTCCCAAACAGATGCGCATTAGACCACAGACTCCCATTTGATAATATTTTGTCCAAAGAAACCCCATTTCAGAAGATTTTTGTTGTTAGATACAATTTAGTACATAGGTTTTAACAACAGTGGAGGCAGCAACCAGTCATCCTTTTACATTCTCTAATTGTGCAAATGTGTAGTGAGTTAAACAAAAAAACATTCACTCCCTTTGGGAACCACTGTTCTAACCCACCTTCTGCTAGAGAGAGACAACACAAACCCAGAACATCACGAGTGCCTGCTACACGTCTCAGCCCTTAGAGCCAGAATTCATCCATTTTAAGAAGCACAGAGGGTAAATAGTGTTTCCTGCCCATGTATCTCAGTAAACTAAACTCCCCTGAGAGGACAGATCAGGTAGAAACCTTAAACCTGATTCTAGAGTTTCCATTTGAGCTACCAAACAGAAACAAAACAAAAGAACCAACATCATCAGGTTTCAATGCAGGGACTATGCTTAGAATTTGGAAAAATTGTACGTGCTCCTCTGTAATATCACCAAAGTGCTCCAGGCTACGTCTAAAAGAGGTTTTCTTAGTGAGGCAACACAAGGCTACAACATTTTTGTGAATGCTAAATGCTGGGGGACCCGTTCCTCCCCTCATGGCGGAGGGGGAGGGGAGCTGAAAAAAAAACATGCTGTGTGTTTGAAGGAAGTCACTCCAGCATGTGCAGTGTGATTCTCCTTTGTTGAGACCTAAAAAGGGACGTGCTATGAGGTGCAAGGGCCCGCCTAGAGTTACATCTGAGCCAATAAGGACTCTTGTATGTCTTTCAGGGTCACAGAGTTTGTGACAGGATATAAACACACAGACACACACACACACACACACACACACACACAGAAAATAAAACCTCCTTGACACGCGTGCACCAACTTTTCAATATCATAGGCACGACTCTTAAAGGAGCCACACTGCCTGTGAGTAGGCCAACCAGAACTGATGTCATTCTCAGAAGTCACAGCTTCCTTCCATGATGTCAAATTAACAAGAAGCAGCCAGCACTGCGTTCCTGTAAACTCCCTCCTACTATTTAGTTCTTACACAGAAATAGTCTACTCTGAGCAATGTTTTACTGTAAGCAAGGTAGTTACTGTTCGAGTCAGGAGCCCTTTAAGGCAAACAGCTGGAATGATTTGCAAACACTCCCATGTTTGAGTCCAACAGCTAAGGACTGCCAGACGAGGGAAGGCAGTGTGTTAAAGAGGCATGAAACTGTTCTCTGTGACATCTTTATCTTTAACCTACATACGAGGAAACCATCCGCACTATGGCCTCACTATCCACATAGGGGTTACAGACCAACATATTATAGTCACAAAGGTGGGGAGTAATCAACTGTCAATTCACTTCATTCAGGAAGTGGATTTTCTTAAATTCAAAAATTGGAAAAAATATCAGAAAAGATTCTTAGCCTGCATCCAAGATGTAATGAAATCTTTGATTATATTGTTAATAAATTGGTATTGTTTTAATTGTAGCTTACATTTTAGATTGATCCAGTTCAACTCAAATGGACACAGTGCAACAGACCGAGACAGACACAGCTTTACCTCACCCACAGGTAGAAAACAAACCTCCCCTCTTCCTCTTTTATCGAAGTGAGAAAATGTTTAATTCTGTGATCTAGTGTGCAGAAAATAATTGTGAATAGGAGAAGTGGCATACTGTAGTTCTTCCTCACTGGGGAAACAATGAAGTCACACCCAAAGGAGCTATTTTATTCAGCCGAAGCCACCAAACACATCGGCCTCTCCTACTGTCCCTCGGCTTGGTGTTGACCAAAGCAAGTGTTACACAGCTGCAGCCGTTGTGTTTACATAACTTAATGGAGTTTTATCTGCTTACATACAGATGATGGTTGGTTATCCATTCACAAGGGCCTGGCATCACACTGATTATACTCTCACATACACACTAATCAAACAAATTCTTGATCTGATGACAGAAGCAGACGTTCAGAAGACACAACACCATGCTTAGATTATAAAAATGGCCTTATGCTGATGATGATAACTGAGTACACTGAACACCTACTACTACTAATTCACTACTGGCCACTGACTATTGCTCTGTAACATAGAAAGACACAATATCATCATTATAAACTTAGACTGAACTATTTTGAAGACAACTAGAAAATGGCCAGGATTTCAGCAAAAACTGAGTGGGACTTTCAGTCACAATATGAGCCGTAATTGGAGAACTGGTTGTCAGTTTCATGTAAACACTGTTAACAATGCCTCACAGCCTTTGTTAACATTGAAAGCTTAGATGTGAGAGAAGTGCCTCAGGTTCATAAGATGTCCAAGGAAATGACTTAGAGAATCTAGCCTATATGGGCCTACATGACTATTGTTGACATTTCCACTATATTATCAGCCAAATAGATTTTTATATTTTTTAATAGAGGATTTTTAATAGAGGAGGACCTACCAAAGTTCTCATAGAGTTGCCAAACTTACCAGCCACAGCCAAAACTTATCAGCATTTGGCTGGTGGTTGGTAGTAAGTCCCCACCCTGCCCATGAAAACCCACTTGTTCTACTCCTCCTGTGTCTTTTCACACAATTCATGAAAGCTTCTGACATATAGGAACTCCGGAGTATAACATCCCTGCTATTTTCCCAAGGCTTTGGTTTATTTTGGTTCATGTTTTCCCCTTTTTTCTGAGCACAGCTTAAGATCCATGCAAACGTTTCCTGTTGCCTGTGAACAGTGAACCGCGTTACATGAGCACCATTTCAGCCTAGTCACTGTGACGAGGTTATAACACTAATACTGTTGAATGCAGCTTCACAGTTTCTCTGCTCTTGAGTCCTATGGTAAACGATGACAACAAGCAGCAGGACTGTTATGGAGGAAGTTTATTCAAATACATGTTTTGGTTAAGCTATTAGGTGATAAAATGATTAGCATTTTTATTGGATTAATGACAATAACGATGAACAGAGTTTTCCCCAAATAAGGGTTTAACGCAACCACAACAACCTAAATATTTAGGCCTACATTTTAGTGTTTATATTTGAGCCATGCATCATCTAACCAACCTCCCAACAGCGGTGAAACCTCTTCACATGAAGTTGGCCTATGAGATGAGCCTGAGCTTGAGCAAACATGACGCGATCCAGAGTCCTCTGTCCCTAAGCCGGAATGTACACACCCTCTGGTTATTACCTGTGACTCCCTAAATGTCAATGACATTTATTTCAAGCTATACACACACAGAGCCCTACCAGGAAACAGACACTTAAGATCTGACGTACAAACTCAGCTGAAGGTGGGTTGCAGTGAACCTAAGAGGGCTGGGTCACAACAGAGAATTTAGAACAAAAAAAGACTTCCAAGTAAATACTTACCTCAAAACCTCAACCAATCAAATGCAAGTAGTTTTTGGATATGATCACTCTAGTTGTTTTTAAGACAATATTAGATGTTAGTCGCTTCGAATGTGATTGGTCACCTGGCCACTACTGACCACAGGTTGGTTAGAGACAGTGGCTCTAACGCTGATGCTAATTTCTCTTACAGTATGCTCAAACAGCCTCAATTCCCTGTAAGTGACATGACAACTGAAACAACCACCCCACCTCTAACAAATTCCAATGTGAGGAGGGATGAAAAAGGGAATGAGCACTACTGGGATACATATGAAATTAAATACCCACAAAATGTTTGGAAGGTTTGGAAGCATTTATACATTTATAAAACATTGCAGCTCCTCTTAGGGAGTATACTCTAAGCTACCTGAATTTCAAGTCTATTTTTAGTCTGCCAACATCAGGCAACGTGTGGCACTGTTACGTCAGCATTACAGCTGCTTCTTGATATCCACACCCCCCCAGCTGTGAATCATCAAAACCAGACTATGAGACTATGAGAGGATTTCCTTAGAGTAGAATCATCATCAGGTCAGAAGGTGATACATTGTTTGTTGGCTTCTGCTTTTTAAAAAAAAAATCTCAGTAGTTCAAGCCCAGTTCAGTTCCTCACAGCCGGTGAGTGCCAGGCTGTTGATGATGGCCTACACAGCCACCATCACGTCCCTGCAAACGTCACCTCTCTAGACTCAGGGCTCGGGTTACACAGCTCTGGAGAATCCAGTACAACCACACCTCTTCACGCTATCCCTCCTCAACTCTTCCTGTGCAGCTCTACGGTTGAGAACACACCAGGCCTGGTTAAAGGAGCACATTCATATTTGTTTTAACCTGTTTAGGGTACTGGGGATGGGTGTCATTTACTACATCAGGATAATTGTGTCAGGTAAATTGTCAATCACATAAAAGTATACAAAACTTTAAAATACTGTCCTAAACTTTCTGGTACTCTATGTATATTCCTATATAGTACATCTCACCAATCTGACACCTAAGCCGTGTAAAACAAACTACAATTTTTCTTTGGCAAACACCACTATGTTATGAAACATGTACTGAAGAGCAAATCAACAGTTCATTCAATTTCACAGAGATGTCAATGGAGAGGATGTGGACGTTGGATAGTTAGAGGTCGGACACAAACATGATGTTGGACATCCGTTCTGATTCAGGTAACTTCAACTGATATGGAAGAAATCAGAAAAACCCAGAGGGACAGTGTTAGGCCCTACACATCGGGAACTTCAACAGTTTTATCCAGGCTTCACCTCCATGTGAATAGTGATTAGTAACGGGAGTCAGTACACACAATTCCATACAGTTTCTCAAGAAGGCAAATTAAACCTAGGCTCTTGGTTGCTTGCCCATATCAATTAAAATCCTGCGAGATCTCAAAGTCTCATTAGACCTTATTAGAACATGGCTGACAGATACACTGAAGGGCATGCGGATGGAGGGTAGTCATGCAGAGGCAAATTAAACTGCTGGACTGTCTTGAGGAAGGCAGTAGATGGAGAGGAATTAAGCCTGTACAAGGCAGGAGTTGGTTGTTGGCTGTGGACCCCAATCAAAATGCCTGAGCTGTTAGGGGCTGTTTCATTCACCACAGATCAGGTCAACTGTATGCTTGACCCCAATTACCCTTTTCTTTACTTATCCAGGAAAATAAGAGGACTGAGTTTTCAGTCCCAAGCAAAGCCAGGGCAAACAGTGTGAGCTTATGTGCTCTACGTCAATGTTTTGATGGAGAAGTGTGATTAGAGAAAAATAACTGCACTATTATAATAAAACTGCATTGGAGGGATGGAAATTTAAAAAGGCAGGCTAAAATTATTATGATATAACAATTTGCCGTGATGTCAAGAATCTCTGCCTTGACCTGAACAGATGAATAATGTGTAGACTTGGACTGAGCCTGTTACGTGTAACCATAAGGGCAACGTCTTACCGAAACAATGATGGCAAGTTTTCATTATAAATTACACAATAGCATTAGCACCTCACATAAACACACCTCTGAGTCTAAGTTATGCCTCAAATCAAACCAGTGAAAATGGGGTTTTACACACTGAGCCAGCGTGAGAGCTTTTTCGTGTATTTGTTGCCGTTTTCATACATTCCCTACATCAGCAAACTCTGCCGTGAACCACTTGCTGAAGCCTTTCCTGACTGCCACACACACCTAGGCATCACAAATACCGGCCAGGTATGACAATCCTGACCACGAAATGTTACTTAGACCACCTCTAAGTAGACTGCTCAGCTACGGTATAAGCCCTCAACGCTGCTGTAAGCAACAAAACACAGAGGAGATGATGTGAACGAATAGTCATGGAAAGGGTCAAGGCTTTGACTCCCCTGGGTTTCAGCGTATTGCATATTCCCTTGGTGGTATCTCACTCTCTCTGGAAATATGCAGTGTCAGTGTCACTTTGGGGACTGGGAACAGAGGAATCCATTCCCATCACGTCCACAACAAATCCTTCCAGCTGAGGTTCCATGATATCATGGTGAAAAACAGCACATATATATATTTTTTTTTAAATATTTAACATATTTAAAATCAAACCAAGCTGCCCTATTGAATTCCACAGGTTTAACTGGTATTATTGAGTAACTGGTGGGAGTAAGACGGGGAAGAAGAGTGAAGTGAAGTTTTAGGCCGGCACCAGGATGGAGTCAGCCATATCAAACACCAGTTAAGTCACGTTTGCTTTCTGAACAATAAGCGTCAATATTTTCAACTAGGTCATACTATGAAAAGATAAAATGTGTGTAGCCTGATATGCTTTTGTTCACTTTGGACATTGTTCATCATTCATTGATTCGTTACGGCACGTTTCACAATATTATAACTGTTATAGATAGTGTGTGACACATTACTGCATCATACCCCTCCGCCTATCACCCCCCAACACACACACACACCCCCACGGCGCGCAACATGACAAAGCCCCTGCATAGCGTACAAAAATGATGGCAATTCCGCGATACATTTTAGGAGGATACTATACACATATTACAGCAAAACTATAAGCAACAATAGGAATATCAAAGTGATACCACAGGAGTTTTAAAAAATACTATCAAGTACGATAAGGTCACTATAAACTCACTGTTGAGTACCACACTCACACCAATGGAATATTACAGAAATGTCATAGTGACTCTTCCCCCGGGCACATGTGCAACTGCGTCTTGGCTAAAAATATTTCTTTCATGAACTCACTGAACTTGTTGGCTGCTGGATACACTGACAGACCAGAAACCTAACTCGTTTGACAGGATTAAAAGCGTCGTGGTTGTATTACGTCATCGTATTATTACCTTTCCTGAGTCCATGGCAGTGTTGTAGACTTATGAGCAAAATTCGTTGTTTATTCTTTGTTGTTCGTCTTCTTCTTCTTCAAAGTTGAAGGCAGCCGAAAAACTTCCTGAGGGTCTCCCCTTTCTTTGTCGCTCAGAAGTCACTCATTTTATAGTTCCCCGTTGAAAATGACAATTTCAATGATGCGTTCTTGTTTAAAAAAAGTATTCTTCTCGGCTTTCTTTACGCAGCTGTAGCGTGGTTGACTGTATTATTCTCTCTCGCGCTGTTTTTTTTTTTTTTTTGCGGAGTTCAAATAGCATTATTCACAGCTTCATGCCGATTTAAAAATCTTCCCAGATGAAGATGTTTGGTAATTTGAGAATTATAGCCTGGGCGTCTGTCCTCTTTTTAGCTATATAAACCGGTTTAGGTTAATATATTAGCTGACGCAATTTGGGGTGTGCCTGTAGAGAGGCCCGTCCTTCCTTTCAGCCAATGAAAGCGCCTCACAAAAGCCATGCCTGCTTGAAGCTTGACACCAGAAACATTGGCAGGCAAGACTTAATGCAAAAATGTTTCACCTGTTTCCACTCCAAACCAATTGCTTCAAGGATTTTCTGAAATCAAGCGCCATTTTCTTGATACTAGTGGAGTGATCTGCTATAACCTATTATGCCTTGCTGCAAATATTTGTTTCTAGAAAAAATCCTGAAACAACTGAAACTGGTTTGGAAACAAGTGACATTATCTTATCTTGGCAGAATGTTACACTTATTTTACGAAAAATATGGTTTTAAGACTGAAAGTCGCTTGTTAAGATGGACATTTTTGGCAGTACACACATATGAAACACTTACAACACATGTATTGTGTGTGTTTCACGTGTGTGTACAGCAAAGTTTGAAGTAATCCTACACAGCCTCTCAAAGAAATGCACAAAATGGAAACTGAAGTATGCTAACAATGTCTGTTACATTTACTAGAGTGGGAATCAAAAATTCTAGTTATTCGCCTTCCAGTCCCAGATTTTACACCTGGGCCATATAGGCTAGTGCAAAAAAAACCTTGTAATTTATTTTAAAGGTGTATGGAATATGGTGAGTTGGTATAATACATTTTTGTATTGGATGTGATATTGCTTATTACCACGTTGCTCTCAAACTGGTTTTGAATATAAACATCTGTCCGGCTACCTTTGATTCTCAGCCTTCTAACAATAAGTTATTCAAGCCCACCACATCTGTGATCTAATAATCTTTCACAAACTTGATGATATGACATGGCTGCCCCCCATTCAACCCCTCAACTGTGATCTGGGATATTTGTTATGAAAGGCGTGCAAAAACAAATATTTAAATGAAAACTGTGCACTACCTTTTGTTTGGGATAGTGGGGAGGTGCATGTAAAAAAAAAAAAAAAAGAAGAAAAATAATTATGAACACCAAAAGGGAAATGCATGTGTTTGTACAGCGCGCGGAAGCAACAGGGACAGAGGTAGAAGTTGTAGAAATGTGTTCCCTTCTCATTTCATCTATTGCCTTTGAAACCTTGGGAAAACAATAACAGGCAACTACTGAGAAAAAGTTCAGTGTGTGTGCCATACAGACTGACTTGGTCAACAAAATGCCTGCAATCCAGAGTTGGTTAGAGGTAATATTGTGTTACAAGTTTCAGTTTCCACCTATTGCATCGTCTCAATAATATTTCCACTGACTGTCTGACATCATTTCCATCCTATATAAATTGTTAAATCATAACAATAATCTATTTTCTACTATGTGATCCTCAGGGAATGCCACAGCGTTTCACAGCCGGTCTTCTTTACTGTCATTCACTGTTTTTCTAGGGCATGTACTCTCACTTCGCTTTACAGATGAAGAACAATACTAAATGTGGTTATACTATATGCAGCTTGCCTCATGTACAGGACAAATTGATGGACTAAAGCTAAAATAAAGGAAATAATGAAATAATAAAGTGTCTCCCCTTATCCTCTCAGTATCCAATACACAGGATGAGAGGAGGAGGAAGGTGATTTCATTACAATACACACGATGCACATTCGTAACAGGTGGCGGGGAGACATCCGGTTGGAGCATATTCAAATGGTAGGAAAATAATCAGTATGGTAGAGGAGGAAGAAAGCCTGCATTCACACAATAAGAGTAAGGGGACATTGGGAAAGACTGATGCATTTTGGAACAGTATGTTTTTCTTTTCAGAATGAAAATCCTTTGAAACCTAATGAAAACAATAACAGACATTTTACTGGAACAAAGACAAGGGTGGATGTTCTAAAGGGTGGTATTGTGCACCGAATCAAACACTAAGGATGCCAGTCATAAGTCCTGTTGTCCTATTATCTGATGTTTGTTCCAGGCTTTTGCTGTATAAAGTATAGCAGAAATGAATTATCTGGAAGGAACTTTGAGTTACATTTTGCTATAGATAATAATGCTGAGTTGTTGCCTGCAGAATTTCTTTCCTCAGTAAGAACACAATCCTCCTTGACAGGCTGCGGGCTATCAAGCAAGCAGCCAAAAGCATTTTAAAAGGAGGAGCAGTGACAGATCTAAGCATGGTGTCATAGTTGTGTAGATTTGTTGTGTGCATTTTATTTTGAAACCTGACTTCGCTGCTGGTGAGTATATGTTGACGTTCCAGGCACCTGACAGAACCTCTACTAAAACATTCAGCTAATTTGCAGCTGAGCCAAACGCCGGCTCAAGTTCCCTCATTCACAATGACGCACTGTGAGTCCGACACTCAGTACATGTTCTCATACACGTAGGCTCCCCTACTACACGATTCTCCAGAGTCAATGTCCATCACCAGCCTTTTTCTTGCTGATGCTCTTCTCAGGAAAAATCTTTTGACAGAGCTGAGCTCATTGGGTTTCTGGAGTCTCCTCTTTATCAGGTTTTCAATGAAAACTCTGCATGCACCTGTCATAACCCCAATGAATTACACCTGCCCTTTGCCATGCAACAATGATCAGCTATGAGCATCTTGATCACGTAATTCTGAGTCATCTATCAATGTGCTGTTTAGGAGTTTTAGTACAGAGGGCAGATGCTCAAAAGGCTGCTATTATGCAATAAGCTTGATTGGCAACAATCCTTGGCACTGTGCAGCAGAGAGGTGACACACTGACTGGGAGCTCATATCCAGTGAGGTAACTGCTGGCACATCAACTAATAGATAGATTCTTATCACATTCTTATCTTGACAGTTTTATAATGATTGCAATGACAGTGAATGTCTTCAATTTGCGAAACAACACATTTTAAAAGCCTGACATGGTTATCTAGAGATGTACAATGATTGCAACAGTAGAACAAATTTAAATTCAAATATCACCGACACCTCAAGCAACCAAGCCTTACGCTGAAAATAAAGCTATGCCTGGATTCTGCACGTCACAAGAGAGCACATGAGGGAATCTCAGCACTAAAACAGAACCCCAGAGGGCTTACCTTTTCATTTTATTCTCTACTGGTATGTGTGTCCGGAGGCCCTGTTGGGATGAGGGTGGTGGAAATGTTATACCAGAAAAGACCTGGACTGGATGACATAATTCATGAAACCTAACTACAAAATTAATAATCATTATACTATTACAGTGCCCAACAAAAAGAATGCTGTAAGTATGGGATAGCCATTTATTAAGCTATGAATGGGTGTTGCAATATTGGAATAGGCCTATTGCCTAATAAACAAGTCATTACCGCTCCTAATGTGCATATCTACTTTTGGCTCAACATACTAACGGTGCTTCATTTTGTAACTCAGCTCATTCAAGGAGCGCCACGCTGACCTGGTATTGATAACGTGCGGAGATAAGGGCCTCGATGTCTGAGAGGAAATGCGACAATAGGAAGCGTCTTATGGCATCCACCTGTGAGGCACACTTTGCATCTTTGCTGGAGCTTTTCCGCAAACTGAGCATGCAGACGCAATACGGACGCTCCCAAGAGCTTGGGCTTGGGTCTATAAAAAAAATATTTGTTTTTTCACAGCCTGGGCTATGGTCTTGTATAACACAAACACATCAAAGGCCCTCTTTCATCACAGAGCCATAATACATCACTGGTGCCTGTTTGTCCTCTCGCTCCCTTGGGTGTGGCCTGAGAAATTTAAATCACCAAATAAGATGTCTCGAAAGATGTTAAGAAATATTTTTCAATAAAGCACACCTTTTTGTTTCTGCAAATATAACTTTAACATTTACATTGACATTTCCTATGTCACAAACTATTGATTATGTTTTAATTTCTCTTCTTTTTCCAGTCAGTTTTCCTACAGTCACTCCTGTGTCCAGTGACAATGGACACAGAAGCCTTGTAATGGACCACTGACCTTCTTTTTAGACCTTGCCTTCTGTCACTATAAGAGTTATTGACTTGGCTGCCTTGTTGAAAGTTCCCCCTTGGCTCACTATTAACGTGCCTGGTAGGCCAAGGCCACAGGCTGACCTGTCATTCATCGTTTCGGACACTTGGATAGTAATTGGCCAACTGGAATTCATGCCAGGGCATCGTTGGCTGTTAAAGTAGTGAGAGATGTCTGCAGTCTGAAAGGGAGTTTACAAGGTAATAATTAGTTCCTGATGCATAGGTTCCAAAACCATGGACACAATAAAATGAGAGAAACACATTCTGGGGGAAAAAAGCAGTGAGCCAAAAGATGACTACAATCATTTGGACCACCAATGAGTTTCTCTCATTCCGTTGCATCACAGACAGTCTCCAGTTCTCACTTCATATTTCTGTCTGGGCACACTTCGGTCACTGGACATAGCTGTGTGAGGCCTCGTGACTTGAGCCAGTGTCAAATGTGGATCACCCTCATGGACCAGAACCACCACGTGATCCAGTCATACGCAATGCCTCCATCATCTCTTCCACTGCTCGTGATGAAAGTGCACCTCAGTATATTATTTCGTCGTCTGATACTGGAGCAGCTTCAGGGCCGACCAACCAACGTGACGGAGATTCGGACATCTGTTAGGCTAATCACCTTTGCTCCATGCCTAGCAGTGGGGGCCGATAACCTGTATTCAAAGTGAGCACAGACTCAATCATTTCTGTTGAAACATCCAATATCTGTCATTGTTCTTAACTTATCAGGTATGTTGCCTAGTATCACGTACCTCTCTGGCAACACAATAGGCTATATCTACAGTCAACAAGATTATATATTGGAGTTCAGCACTGTCTGCTGGAATTATCTCTATACAATACACTCCATTGTGGTCTCTATTGCAGGGCAAAAGGTATAGGTTTTCCTGTACTGAACAAAAAAGACTGACCTCCCATTGCAGGTTGTGTGACTGAATGTTCCACGGGTGTTTCAAAATCCAGATGGTGGCCAAGTCCTGTTTAAGGTGCTGCTGTGCACACCACTTCAGGATAGTCCGGTCTTAATTATCTGTATAACCCATTTAATCCTGAATTTTTCCCAAACATGAAAATATCCAAATCATGTTCAATCATTTGAAATAATCAATCATTATTTTTTTAAATTTTCATGGAAGACCATGATCACATTCTATCACATTCTAGTGTGACTATTTTACATATTAAAAACCCTTATACAACACCGATATGAATACTGAGAGCAAAGACAAAAAAACAACCATCAACGTATTTCAACATCGTTACTTTATTGTAACATGCATTGTGACTTTAGTGCAACATGTATTAAAAAATTAATATTGTAACTTTATTGTAACATTTTAACTTGTACTTTAGTGCAATATTCATTGTAACATTGTCATTGTGACATTTTAGTGCAACATTCACTAACAACTGTATAGCAGTCATGTGATTCATTCACACTGAACATAAAGGTAACATTTAGGATAGAGGTAGCCTGTAGAATATGCATTCAAGTAGAGGCCTACACTGAACATATATCATAGAGGTAGGCTTCAGAACCAAGTGCATCACTATTTTGTACTACGATCAGTCAGACCTTCTTTTCCAAAAAAATGTCAGTCATTTTGATTGTCTTTTTCCCTTTTTCATCAACTTTTCTTCCTAGAGTCCGTTGTACTGCTTCTCCTCACCCTTTATTGACTTTTCTATTTTTCTTTTATTGGCTTTTTCAGCCCTTTTTCATTCACTTTTATCTCCTTTTCTACCGACTATGGTATATCTTGAAGCACTCAATGTGCAGTAGCGCTTTGCATTTCTCACATGCATAGGTAGTGCGTTTGTCACAATGACAACATCTCTGGAACCAGTGCATCGTGTTGATTGGCCAGTGAGAAGCTTTGTCATATCTTGCCTGATCTTCAACAGTAGCAGCCAGTAGAGATCTCCTTCCATGGCTCAGTGGTTTCGTGCCAAACGTTTGCATAAGAGACTGTGCCACTATCCGTGAGAAGGTGAGCAGGTTGATGGTCCCTCCCATAATGTCTCTGAAAAAGAAATGGCTGTTTATGAGTGTACTGTTGAGAGACCATGCAAAGATGGGCCACCACCACTTCTTAGACCTGATCGAGATATGGTATCTTGAAACCTATAGGTCGTGAAGGTCAACACCACCCTTGTGCTCATTATATCGGCTGATGCATTTTGGTTGTGGTAATTGGTCAAAGGCACATCGTTCCTTGTTCCATCTCTTGACATAGGTCTCATTGTATTTCCCCTCCATGTTTGTTGACATGGTGACAATGTTATTGTCTTTCCAACAGACCAGCAACTTGTCTCCTTGGGTCAGAACCTCAGAGGTTCCCCAGGGTAACTTCATGAAGTCCTTCTGTGGCATGAACGGGACATCAAACAGACGATTTTGCCTCATCGTTCCAGAGCTGCTATATCTTCTTTTTGTCATTTCATCAAGGAGTGCAAGCAAAGTGAAGCGGTTGTCATGAAGGAACTTGCAACCTTGAGGCACCTGAGCTTGCTCTGCAAGACAGAGAACGAGACAGGGTCCCTCACCCAACCCAGTCTCAGGGAGGAGAGTGTGGGATCCACCATATGGCTCCATGTGATACAAGTAACCACTGGATGAGGCAAGGCTCCATAGCTTTGGCACGAAAACGGATTGGTTTACCTTTATGAATTGCTTACATCCATGTTGGCCATAGTATGGGATCATGCTCTCATCCACTGACAGCCATTCCTGAAATGGCATGACTTTGTATGACTGATTGAGCTCGGAGAAGATGGGCCTAACCTTAGAAAATGGGTCGTCACTGATCGTTGTGTTATCCACCACATGAACTGAGGCCATTATTTCATAAAAGCAATTTATCTGCATTGCATCTGAAATGCTTTCATTGTGTACATCATTGTCAAGTGACCAGTACATGTGTCTTCTTGGAACAGAGCTGTACCCAGATGTGATAAGGATCCCATAGAATGTAAGGAGCTCATCCATACTCAGATGCAGTTGCTTGTCCTTGGTCTGGAGAGGTTGGACATTTCAATGGTGATCTCTCTTAGGGTGGGTGGATACATTAGTAGGAAAACATCCATTGGGTTGGGGCAGCTTTGTTTTACACATTCTGCAGCATTTGGGCTGTATACTGTGTTTTGGAATCACAGCGGTGGCAGGCCTCTTCCATCGTTTGAACACTCGATCTTTATTTTTGAGCATCTGCAGCTTTGCCCTTGGCTCTTCTGGCTGGCCCCTCTGGCAGGTAGAGGCCCTTGGCTCTTCATTATCAACAGTGGAGGGGGGTGGTGGATGGGCCCCTATGGCTTGTAGAGGCCCTTGGCTCTTCTGACTGGACCCTCTGGCAGGTAGAGGCCCTTGGCTCTTCATTATGAATAGTGGGGGGGGGAGATATCTGACACATCACTATCAGAATCACTGAGGAAAGCATCTTTCCCATTTTGAGGGATAATTGCAATGTTGCATGCCTTGTCTGGGCGGTCACCTAGATCCAACATATCCAGAACTTGACTCAAAGTGAAACTAAAAGAAAGAACAGAGTAGAAAGTTAGGTAGAACAAGAACTATGTATGTGTATAAGTATGTGTATACTTAGATGCACTGTGTTATCCCGCCGGTCACTATTGTTGCTGTCAACATGTTTACTCATTCTATGAACACACTGAACAAAGTTGAGAAATTGCAAATGCATATATCAATACTAGACACCTTAAAGATGATGTGTACCAAAAATGTGTACTTTACTAACCTTTTGTTTGGGAGCTTTGATGCAGCCATCCTCTTCTCAGGGTGCAACCAGGAAGTAAACAGCTCTGGTCATGTGACAATTTACACTAAACATGTGACTGCACATATTTCATTGAGACCCTTTATTATTTCAATATTCGCTGGAAATGCATTGATACATCATTCAGTAAAATTTTTTAGAGCCTTATAACTGAATATGTTTTTTACAGTCACTATTGTGACCGGTGGGATGGGATTAAATGGAATTGATGGAATAGGAGGTTCATGGAGAGGTTATTTTTGCACTTGCACTAATTCTCTACTATTTTAATTTTACTACATATACAAGGGGGGGATAGCTTCGTATGGTATCGTGTGGTGAACAATCCTCTCCGCAAAAGTGGTGGACAGACAATCCCATCTGCAACGTACTTCTTGATTGTTGTCTCTCCTAACTGTGCAGATATCTCCAGCACTCTGTTGTAAGATATGCTGATGCCATGCTCATGAAACAATTCAACCAACAATCTCTTTCTGGTCTTGGCTTAGACAGACATTCCCATGTAAACAGGAAAAGGGGCTTCCCGATCTTTCAAGTGAGTTTATGTGCCTTCTTTGTACTTTGCGTAGCAGTTGTACTGCAGCAGCTGGGCAATTGCTAAGTCTGTTTTTGGTGCACCAAATCTGAGTTGAGACTTAATATGAGCCCCACGTTCAACCATTCCCACAAATTGAAGAAGACTGGGCGGAATGGCCTCCTCAATACATCCCTCATGGAAGCTTCCATCAAATGTAGATTTGCGGTCGAGCATGTGTCTTCGCAAAATCTTCGCTGCCTTTGAAGTCCTTCTTCTGCGCCCTACAGCTAGGAATCTCCCGTCATTTTACTTGGCAGTAATTTACCGCCCTCCCGGGCCCTATTCGCTCTTCTTAGAAGAGTTCTCCAATTTAATTTCGGATTTAGTGACCCGAGCTGATAATATTCTCATCATGGGTGATTTTAACATTCACCTGAATAACTCCACTGATCCTCTCAGTAAGGCCTTCCTAGATCTTATTGATACTTGTGGCCTCAATCAATTTGTTAATGAACCAACCCATCATGGCGGCAACACCCTTGACCTGGTTCTGGCCCGTGGCATTCCTGTATCTGCTTTAGTGGTCTCCTCTTATGTGCCTTCCCTATCTGATCATTATCTAATTAAATTTGAGATCGAATTGATCTGCCCACGTCAAAAGTGTGAAGATACATATAC
>CABFOQ010052036.1:0-22899 GCA_900660455.1 Gephyroberyx darwinii
ACATAGGGAAAGTTTCAAGAAGCAGCAAAACAAACATATGGACAAATGACATGCACCTAATTTGGAAAATGAAACAACACAGTCATAACATAACACAAGATATTAACTGAATGCAATGTAAGCCAATAAAAGTGAGTTTTCAGTTGGCTCTTAAAAGAAGATGTGAAGTTAGATGGATGTATTACTTCAGGCAAATTGTTCTAATGTTTAGGGGCCCTGACTGCAAAGGCTCAATCACCTTGAGTCTTTAATCTGGCCTTTGGAACAGTCAGGAATTACTAAATCCAATATGTATGCAAAATGTATTTGTGTGTTTTCAATCCTGGATGGTTTTGGCAGGGTCAAATTGGCTCCCTACTACTTTTCTGAGGGGGTTAATGTTTTTCTCTGTTGGGTCAACAGAAAACCATGATCCAGAAACAGCTTCACACACAGTAATGTTTCCCCTTACAATTAATTTATTTTTGTATGCAACTCAACCCCTTTTATTTCAATATCACTGATAAAAAGTCTTTAATCTGCACAACACTGGCTTTGTTTTGGCGCTGTGCTCTCATGCCATGGTGGGATACAGAGTGATGAGCTAAAACAGAGCTTGCAGGCAAACCTCATCAAAATATAAACAGACCACTGTTTATGCATTAGATGCATTAGAATTATTTAGGTTGCTACCTAAAATATTCTTTGTGTAGACAAATTATGTATAAACATATTTACTTCTCTTACTCTGCTCACCTGTTATTTTGCAAGCTAGCTAAAAGGTTGAATAACTGCAAACTGACAGGCAAGCATGAAACAAAAACTGCAGATACTGAGTTATTAAAATGTTTGAAAAAATAACTCCATCAATGTATTCTGCACATCCAGCAACATATGTTGAGCTCACCTTTACCTTTTCCAGATTTATTAAAACATCTAATTCAAAAGGTCTTTCAGAGGACAGTACTTTGGCAGTTTGGTTTTGACCATTTGCAGGGGACAAGGCAGCTAAATGACACTGCCATTGGTTGTTTGAGGTTGTCAAAAACAACATTTTTAGAGTTATTGTATTATGAGTTGATGCTATATTTATTTACACAGTGATTTAACCAGTCAATAATGCATTATGTGATGTTATGTTATTAGCTGCAACAAGGGGTGTGAGAGGCAACAAATGTATGGTATTTTCTAAGGCTGCCATTACGGTGTAAATTAGTAAATTAGTAAATTATTCATAGATGTTTTTTCTATTTACTGAATGGTATTTCTATAATCTAAAATTTTCAATGGGAGAAAAAAAATCAATCCATCAATCTAATTAGCCTCCAAGGACAGATTATTTGTACACATCAAACATAGAAAAAGGACATTTATTCTTTAATTTTCTTTATTAAAATTCTTTATTACAGCATGAACTGCACTTTTCTTGGGAAACTGTAGGACTAACTGTGGACTAAGAGATGTGAAATTACATTTTGTCTTCACCGTGGACTTGTGGACTTGTGGACTTAAATGTATGTGGCTAGGAATGATGAGCATGTGTGGCACTGTACTGCAATATGCTGTTCCTGTGTTTTTTATCTGAGCTACACTGAGGCAAATAACTGTTGACATGGTAATGAAGTAGTAAACCTTGAATCTAAGTATAGTGCCAGCATCAAATTATATGGTGTATGTGAAACGAAAGCTGAAGTTAAAAAAAGGTAATCACAATTCATACAAAATACATATTAGAAAGCAGGAAAATCATTTGTGTTGTAAACATGAGGAGGTTTCAATAATTTAGCTATTCATTGTAGTTACTTGTAGCCTAGTAAGGATGGAAATTCTCAAATTTCAGCTGCAACATGTAAGCACAGTGGAGCATCAGAAAGTATTTTGCCATGTGGCTGCTGCTCTTTTGATGCAAGTTGCCCATTTTTAGCAGGCCAATGGGCATGCACTATACATGATTTAGTGTCTTGATTGTGGCCGGTCAAATTGGCTTCCTGCTACTTTCTAGGGTGTTAATGCCATGCCTGATGGTGAATTCCACTGAAACTTCAATTATGTTAGATGACAGATGTCAGCACAGTGGGGTTCACAGAAAATGCAGAGGCTGATGGATTTAATCAACTCTGATCAAAAGGGAGAATGAGTAGAAGTAAGCTTGAACAATACAACAAAATTCCACTAATTCTCATTTCATGAATTTAACATAACAGATCTACAAAGAGCACACAATGAAATCTGGGGGAGGACTATGGATCAGTCTACGGGTCAGTTCATGTGTTCATTCATTTGTCCATTCGTTAATCCATCCACATAGGATATTTGGATTTAGATCGATGCATCTCACCACTGACTTTTGGCATTTTCAAAATTTTCCTGATTAACTGAAGGGGGTTCTACATAATTTGTTTGTCTATGTGTCACATGCAACATTTTCAAAATTACACTGATTGGCCAAATGGTTCATACAATTTATCGGCAATGAGTGAGTGATAGGATGAAAGATGTTACAGGATGAAAGATTTAGTGTTCTTTTTGCTCTTGCTCCAAAGGCTAGCAGTCACTTCACATCCACCCCCAACATCTGAATTAAAAGAGACTTAACAAGCAGCTTCCAAGACTCCAAAGGGTATATAAAACACCTGTATATAAAACATTTGTCCAAAGACAAGTGTTTTGTCAAAACGATCTATCATTATCACAGGGATCTTGCTTTATATCAAATACTTGTTGCCATCCTTTCTCCTTTACTTGCACCTAATTTTGCTCTTATTTTATTTAACTGAACCCCTTTCCTGTGTGGCTCTTAGTACTTTCCCGTTACATATGAACATTCAAGGAGCACAACAATACAGTCTGATATCTAATATCTATTGTCTGAGTGCCAGCTTTGACTCATGCACTCATTTCTAGGGCTTGAAATGTTGGTGACCTTAGAATTTAATCTGTTGCACTCATTATAAGTCACTCTTGATAAGAGTGTCAGCTAAATGCCTAAAATGTAATGCAATGTCTGTCCTCCCTGAAATGTAATTTTTCTGACCTTTTGATGGGCCACACAACTTGAGGTGGTGTTTATCACTACAATAAATTGGGTCATTACAAGATACAGAGCAGGCTCTTCCAAAATGGATCAGCTGAGAATGTGATCAACAATTTATATAAATCCAAAGAGAGAGACAGAGTAAGTGAAAATCAATCGTTAGAGTCTACGGACAGAATTGCAGTCTGTTGCGTGCAAGACATGCCTCATTATGGTATATGACAGATTAGGCTGGCAATCACCATGTGAGGAGGCAACTATCTCTGTCGTTGCAACTGTGTGCATGTGACCAAAGTGAGGTCTTCACCTAACATTAATTTATTTATACTTACTAAAATCAATATCCCCTTAACCATCACTCATCAAAGTGTCCCCTCCTAATATCTCAAACTGTTATTCTCCATTATAAGCTGACTGATTCCATTTATTAAGTGTGATGCTTTGGTTGTCAGATTACACACTCATACATACTTTCCAGTGTTTTCTAAACTACAGGTCATGACCAAAAATGTGGTCCCATTAACAGAAGACTCTCCATAGGCAGGGCTCTCCTTGCCAGCCGAATGTCTAGACTATAGACCAAAAGTATTTGAGCCTTTGCTGTGTGGGCCCTGAGGATTTTCTATGCCCTGACTGAGGACATCAGGATGGCAATTTTCTAAAATCACTACACTACTTACAACACATTTTTGTAGGAGTTTAAATGTTTTTTACCCATTTTGTTCTGATTGTACTTTCTATTTGTATTCTTCTCTAATCTTGCTCTTATGTCTATAATTAAAAACACAGTAGAAAACGTGAGCAGATCTAGATCTGACTTTCTTATCTTAAAGTTTTACCTAGAAATTAACCGTCATCATCAAATGACCAAGTGACTTTATTGCACATTTCAGCTTTGTTTACATACTCACTATACCTACCAACACTTGTGAGTACACAAATGACTGGCAGCATTACATATGCATGCACTGTCAAAATGCTTGGAACTTTAGAACAGAACATCTAAATACATGTAAAAAAAAAAAAAGAAAAGAAAAAGGAAAGGAAAGAAAAAGAACTCAAAGTGTGTCATGCTGGAATGTCCCCCTCACTCTAAAAATGGAAACGGAGCAAGACTTGCCTTAGTTTTGCCTCTCCAGTGTTCCTTTCCTTGTTCATCAATCTCCTCCACACCAGCTCCCTGTCTGCTTTGCTTTCCACATTACTAAGGATCCCATCGGTTTTCTGGACAAAACCAGTCTACGTGGCATGCCGGCGAGTCTTCAAGAAAACCGATGGGATCTATAAAATGCTTCCTTTTCTTGTGTCTAGCATCAACCATCCTTTCAAACAATCTGATTCTTTGGTCAGTGCCAGTTTAACACAAATTGTGGTGGACTGGCAGAACAGGCTAGACATTTTAGATAAATTTGATGTTGAGTTTGATGACAAAGTTTCAGCTAAGTGTTATATATCTTGACTGCAGCCTCGCAGTTTGCATCTGTCAAGTCGATCAGCAATTCAGTTAATGGACACATGCTCATAATTTAAATGGGCTGACTTCATAGCCAATCAGGAACAGAGTTTTCCGGGACCCACATGTTGTTTTAGGGTGCCAAGTTTCTCTTAATGGTGAAAAGTAGGGAGACTAGCGAAAATTGATGTACAATGTTTTTTGTGTACTTCATTTTTGTTTTTTCTTATTGCTTTCTAATTATCGTAAGGGTCTCTGTATAGCACTTTGCAAGGGCTATTCAAATAAAGTTGCTTAAAGTTAAAGTTTACTATTACTTAAAAGTGTTATTATTATCATCATCACAATTAGAGATAAGCAGGATCTGTAATGATCTTGCCAAGTATACACTGCTACTGTCTGGGACAGGATTCAAAGCCCTTCTATTTTCAAAGAACAGGGGCAGGAACAGTTTTGTTCCAACAGCTATAAATCTGCTCAACAAGAGACAAATGATTTTAGAAGCAACATAATTTAAATACATACAAGTAGTTCACCCTATATACATACACTGAGCTATTAACTGAGACTATTGTATGTGAATAATGAAGGATTATATGCTTTTCTGTTCAGCGATAAATAGCTGTGAATATATAAATCTGTGAATGCTGTTTGTCTTGCTCCCACTGATATGCAAGATTTGCACATAATCTGTCTATGGCGTGCATATCCCCTGTGCTGACCTTTCCATGAGCATAGACTGACAAAAATTATAACAATACTGTGAATGTTGTTAAACTTATAAACGTTGTTTTATATGCTGCCCACAGCTGAGTATGCTGCACATGTCGTTGTCTGAGTTGACGTTTCTACATTGACAGTTAATTATACTGATTGTGCATTGTTGGTTGTGATGCACCACATTTTCTTTGTTGGCCTTGCAAACTGAATTCCTCTCAGTACAATAAATGGTATTGTATGGAATGGTACAACTATCACCTTTGTAAGTCGCCTTGGAAAAAAGCATCTCCTAAATGACTGTAATGTAATGTAATGTAATGGTATTGTACCTGTCGACCACGGAATAATATAACAAAATGAGACAAAAACACTAATTGTCTTTTGATCTATAATAATATCGATAATATATGTTATCAACTAATGAACTAATTAGCAAACATTTCTTTAACTAAACAAATAAATGAACAAATAAATAAATAAGATTTGCTAAGAAGTGCTATACAGATTCTAGCTCAACTCAGATTGCTAGACTTGTCATGGCAGTATGCTGGACAAGAAGAGTGCACACAATTTGAATATGCTAAATGCTGTTCACTGTGACAGATATGATTAGAACAACATTTTCTACAGTTGTGATTGTATCCCAGGCATGTGACTCATCCCTGAGTAAATTTGGCAAAGTTGACTGTGGTAGCAGATGATCCAGTCTGCATCACAATTAGCCACAAGAGTGGGATTGTCAGGTGCTTCACCAACACATTAGCGCAAGGAAGCTGATGGGGCAAGAGCACACATAAACACCCTTTCAAATCAGAGAACATTAATGTAACATACAGCGTAACTGGACACTTCTGACACAACAGATTGAGAACTTTGCTAACTTAACGTACAAGCAAGATTTGAGCATACATTTCCGTCCTAACACTGGGAAATAGTGTGAAGTTGACTGCAAAATGAACAATTTGGTGATAATAATGGGACATTGCAGATTCTGAGTTTTTATTTAAGGTCGAACCATGATGGCAAAATGCTCCAGCCTTCTCTCTGTAAGATTGCATTTCTCCCTATGTGTGGTTTCAAGTCAGGCCAAAGAGAGGTCATAATGTGGATTTGCAGAGGAGTATGCAAAAGCTAAATCTCTTGATTCAGTTCCTTGATAACCATTCTCAAATTAGTAATCCAAATGAGCTCCTGTGTCTGCTTTGCACTCATTAGTTTGTTGTTAAAAAGTGACAGACTCGCAGTATGTGACTGAGACAGATGCTGCTTACAAGGGAGCACCAGGCTGCAGGTTCAAGCTGATTACACTGCCCTGTAAGACATGTTTAAACCAGAGGAAAGCATGGATATCATCTGCCTTCTTCTGTGACCTTGATCACACTGATCAGCTCGATCTAACAAGTATTTGTGCATAGAAAATGTGCATCTTATATAGAATGTATTCACTTCATTCACTTAAAAATCCATCCATCGCCATTGTCTTTGTCAATGGGTGTTGCTTTTCCACTTACTGGTATATTATACAGTATGACTCCTGATACAAATGCTACTGGAAGTTTTTATTTTAGTCTCAGAAACACGGACTACTTTCTTAAACTGTAATGTCAGAATGCTGATATTTGGTCAATAGCCTTAATCCTGAATGATTTAAAGTTAATATCAAGAAGCGTAATTTTCCTCACCATGTGCAGGTACCTATTTGGATCTAGTAAAGTAGGCTAATTAAAATATACTAACATGATTAAAAATGACCATGTTTTAACAAAAATCCTTACTTAATCCTAACCTTCCTTAATGTTAAATGGATACAACGGTTGGTAGAATATGGAGGATGCACGGTTTAAATCCAATCAATCATATAATTAATGTTGACTAATTAATTTGTCCTTCCATCATTTCAAATTTAAATTAAAAAAACAGCCAATAGGTGTGCCTGTACTCCTTATATGAAACAACATACAACTTCAAGTCAAGTCTTCAGTCAAGTCTCATGTTCCTGAAGCGGTACAGAACTGGTCCATGCAAAATATACAATCTATTTGCCTGTGTGGGTGTAGTGTGTCAGTGTTTGACCTTGGAGGGCAGTGGGTTAGGCGACACTGAAGAGGAGGTAAGAGCAGTTAATGGTACTGTGACTTTACACACACTTTTACTTTCTTTGCCCGCTGCATTCCTTCTCTTATTAGAGGAAAATCTCGGGAAAGTTGTAACACATAAAAGAGCAATTTCCTGATTCAACACACCGCACAATGGATTCACTGCGATCTAGAGTCAAGGGCGACATAAACCCACATTAGGTCACTACACTTCCCAAAACACACTGCATTGTTTGTGTTGCAGGCTATACGGTTAATGGACACTGGTAAACACGTAAGGAAAATCCACAATGCACACAATAGATTGTTTTAAGGAATACCCATGCCCGACTTACCTTCTGCGAGCAAGCGCATCGCATGCACAAAGGAGGGGTCCAGGCTGTGTTTTTCGGCCACCAGCTCAGGTAAGCACTTATTCTGATGCATTATTGTAGCGGACCTCGTCACCGCCTGTGCAGGTGAGCCGACAGGAGTAATGAGCGTCGGAATGCAACTACTCTACTGGTCCTCTTCCTGGTACCAGTCTTTATGGCTACCACAAGTAACCCCCCCACCCCCTCCAAAAAACTAATTTTCCCCAGATCCTCGAGATGCTTGACTGAAGGGTGAATGTGATTCAGAGGTGTGAGCCCATCTCTCCGACCGCTGCTGCCTCTGCTCGGCACCCCGCCAGAGACTCACACTCTTACTAGATCTGCAGCCCGTGTTGCTCCCCGCCCCTCGGTAACAGTATTGGCCGTTCTCTCGGACAGGCGCTGCTGGAGAACAAAGATGGTCCCTGCTGAGTGCATGCCAATTGGTCAATAGATACACTAGCACGGCATTGCTGAAAGGGAATGAAAAGTTGAGGTTGCACTTGCTCGGGACTGAATTTGACCCAATAACCTACCTCCAAGGTGGGCGTTCCAGTATTGACCGGTAGCCTCCAGTCAGGATAACTTTATTGGAAGTTTTATTCAAGTTTTCTGAATAGCCCCGTACGAAAAACAACTAGAGTTCTGGTCAAGATTATTGGAACCCTTGCATTTTATGCAGATAATGTACAATATCTTCTGAAATAATTGGTAATTGAAACAACTGTCGGTCTTCGCGTGTTCATCTATCGATTTACAACAGCGCACGCGATGAAACAATAAGAATAATATATATATATCATCTTTTATTTAAGCCAATGACCCAAAACACACATCCAAAGGCACCCAGGAATGGTTCAAGAGAAAACGTTGGACTGTTCTGGAGTGGCCAGCGATGAGTCCTGATCTGAATCCCATTGACTACCTTTTGTGAGACCTGAAATATGCAGTTGGAAAAGGAAGGGTCAAGAAGGGTCAAAGGAATCCTTCAAACATTGAAGAACTGAGGTGGGTTGCAATTAAATAATGGAGAAATTGCAAGCAGAAAGGTGCAGAAAGCTTAATGGTGGTTACAAGAAACGTTTGGAAACAGTCAAGATTTCTAAAGGCTGCTCAACTAAGTATTAAGTAGCCTATTAGAAAAGGGTGGCAATAATCATGGCCATAGCCACTTTTCAATTTTGAAGCCATATAGGATTTTTAAAAAAAATATTTGTATTATTGTTTGATCATGTGCTGTTAAATAAAACATATGAAGGTGTGAAGACCAGAGTTGTCTCAATTTCAGAAGATATTGTACATTAATCTGCATAAAATGTAAGGGTGCCAGTAATATAATAATTCTGTAATTAATTTTAGAACAATACTACACAAATATTACAGCAAAACCTATATATTGTGCGGTGAATGTCAAAAAATGTGTCTATACCACAGAATATCCTGTAGTAATACCATAAGAGATAAGGTCACTATAAACTCATTACTGAGTAGGAAAACTCTTGGCAAGATGCCCCCCTTAAAAATGTCCATTTTTTAAAATATCAATATTGAAGGTGTGTTACAACCAAGGATGGTTGTAACACAGAATACTTGAAACTTTCAGTTCCTCCAAGAAAGACGTTGTGAATAAATGTAAATTATAAACTCAAAAGTTCAATTAACATGAATAAACAATGAACATGAATTTCATTTCAAATAGCATGGTTTGAATCCAGTTCCCCAAAGATGTAACATTTTACCTCCGTGTCTTTGAGACAAAATAACTCCCTTTCTATTTACCTTGGAGATGTTGAAAGCACTCTGTTTTGTAACAGACAGTTTATATAAGATTTTGAAAGATATAACTCAAATGAGCAAGGTATAGACAAAAATGTGAAATATTTTACAACCATCCCTGGTCTCTCCTACACAGAAGCATGCTGAACATTTAGAAGATAATTAAACCATAACAGTCATAACAGTTTTATTATTATACAAATATGCCCCCAGGTGGGAATATGCCCCCAGGGGGATCTTGGCATCTTGCCTTAGATGCCATCTGAGTTATACATACATACTTGTATTTATGCATCAGCTTATTAGTTACTGTTTTATAATTGCTTAGAAATATTGAAATGATTGGCCTATGACAAATCACAGTTGGATTGGATATTTATTTATAGTCAAACACTGCCACATTATTATTATTATTATTATTATTATTATTATTATAACGTAAAGCCTTATCTCAAATCTTTTATTCTTAGGATGCTTATAACAAAGAAATTCAAGCTAGCTAGCTAGCTGTGCTACTGCAGACTAGCTATTTAGCATTTCTGACCAAATAAATCTAGCTATTATGTTACCATGCTTCCTCAGAAATCAAATAAAAATAGGGATTTTTCATCAGGGGCTATTGAAATCAGAAGGTCAACAGCTTACCAGAGCTGACATAACATAGCTGACTTTGATATACTGTGACAGCTATAGTAGTATAGCTATAATAGTATAGCTGCCACAGTAGTAGGGGAAATGCCTTTATCAATTACAGATATCTCTTACCAGTTGCTTTCTTTCTCCAGTTAAGGCAAGCAGCAATGTGCGGTGGCCCAGGAGATTCTATTAGAGCTTTAAAAGTTCCTAGATGATTTCGAGTAATTACATAATTCATGAATAAAGAGTAATAAGAGTAATACAAGTAATAAGAGTAATTAAGAGTAATTACTCAGTACAATATTAAGTCTTACTGAATCGTATCCATTGCCAGCTTCCTAAATGGGGAAAGCCATTGTTATGCTTGTTATAAGAGAGTGAGAAAGCCTCAAATGGGATTTGATGATGGATAGCCTCAAAACCTAATGTTCATCTTGACATCCTAAAACACTTGATGAGACTTTTCAATGCAGAAAATAAAAATGCTAGGGCACCATTTTTTTCTGACCTCATTGAAAAAAATGCCATAACTCAATGGTTCTTTTTAATGTAATTAGTTATACCACAGATGCTCCCCCTTGTCCCATCATTGAACCTTCTGCAGAAAAATGGAAGGATTTTTAAAAATTACTTTGTTGATAAGGTACATACAATTACAAGGCAATTACTCCACCAGCTCAGGCTTCATGCTGTTTGTTTAAATTTTTTTACTCTATTTCTGCTCAATGCCTAACAGAAACTATTGTCAAAATGAAGCCCACTTTGTGTGCCCTGGACATACTTCCTACTACACTCCTGAAAGACGTTTTTGATTTTGTTTGTCCACCATTATCAATAGCTCATTAGCTACTGGCAAGGCCCCTGCTTATTTTAAAAAGGCAATTTTTCAACCACCTCTCAAAAAGCCCTCTCAAGGCCCAACTCTCCTGAAAAACTACAGACCAATTTCCAAACTTCCTTATCTCGCCAAGGTTTTAGAAAAAATAATTGATTGCTTTTATGAATGAGGACTCTTTGAGAAGTCTGGTTTTAAAGCTTGATATAGCACATAGACTGCATTTCTTAAAGTAATGAACAATCTACTTTTTGCGGATGATGAGGGTAATTCATCTATTTTAGTTCTTTTAGACATCAGCACTGCATTTGGCAACATGACTCATTTGATTTTAATTGAACATGTTAAACAATGGGTGGGCATATCTGGTTCTGATTTAAATGGGTTTTACTCTTACCTGCAAGATATGACTTCTAATGTAGCTATTGGTGAATCCAGGTCATCTAGCACACTCATGACATGTGGAGTAGAGGTCTGCAAGCCCTACCCGTTTTTGGATAAAGACGTCAGGCACAGGCAGGCTAGGTCTTAATTTCTAGCCCGATGCAGACCTCTAGTGTGGAGTACCCCAGGGGTCCGTCCTGGGTGCAATATTATTCTCCATTTATGTGTTACCCCTGGGGGAATATCATACGCAGACACAGCATTAGTTTCCACTATTGACACCCAACTGTATCTCTCCATTAACCCTAGCAACATTAAGCAATTAGACACTCTATAAGAATGCTGTAGGGATATTCAGAAGTAGATGTCTCAAAACTTTTTACAATTAAAACCAGAAAAGTCTGAATTTATTATTATTATTGGTCCGGACATATCAAATGCACACATCACAAAACATCTTGGCCCTTTGTACTCTAACTCTAATGAGAGTTGCAGAAATCTGGGCGTCATCTTTGATAACAAGTTGAATGTAGACAAACATGTTAAAGGAGTTGTGCAATTTTTTTTCTTACAATTACAATTTCTCTAAGCTCAGATAAGTCCTTTCAAACAACACTGTTCATGCTTTCATCACATTTGATCTCGACTGTAATTCATTGTGTCATCTTGCTAGATTGCAATAACTCCAGAATGCTGCAGCCAGTCTGGCTGCAGCATTCAGGGTAATTTACGGGGTAATTTTGGACCTTGTGAGGAGTCTCCTCACAAGGTCCTCCTGTTTCAGCTGCCCTTCACTGGCTTCCTGTTAGTTTTAGAATTGCTTTTAAGATTTTACTAATCACTTTTAAGGCACGTGCAGGCCTAGCAACCAGCTACATTACAGAACTTTTAACCCCTTACAATCCTAGTCACAGTGTGACATCCTCTGGCAGGGTGCTGCTAGTTGCACCACAGGCAAAATTAAAGATTAAGGGTGACTGAGCGTTTGGCCATCAGGGCCCCTAAACTCTGGAACGAACTGCCCAAGGAGATCAGGCTAACCAGCTCTGTGTCATATTTTAACATAATTTTTGAAACTTGCTTTTATTTCAAACAGTTATGCAAACTGTGTTTAATTACTCTCACCTTGTGTCTCCACTGTCGAGCTTTAAATTATTATTTTCTTATATTTCCATTGTTTGATCTATCCTTCTGTGCTAAAATGTTTTGTATTTATTTTTTGTATTTAGTATTTTATCATATTTATTTTGTTTTACCTTTTTATCCCGTTCCCGGCTATTTTTTACTCCTGTGAAGCACAAGTAACTGTTTTGATAAGTGCTATATGAATAAAGTTTAGAGAGAGAAAATATTATTCATTTTATGCCATAAGTCCCATGTCCCATGTTCCCATGGTACTGAACAAAGGCTGAAAACTTTATTTCTTCACTCTGGATGGTGATTTAGCGATTAGCATTAAAGGGCTGTGAGGTTTGAGCTGTAGTTCTTTTATTCATTAGATGTGGCTTGGATTTGTGAGCCAGGAACTGTCCCATGATTGATACTATGAGGAGACTACATTTTGTTTGAAACATATGCTTCACTTTTACAGTAAAAATAAATATAAGTAAAAATTCTCTGACAAAATAAGATAATTTTAGCAGCCTACCTTATTGTATCTTAAGCAATTAAGAAACACAATTCCTGCAATTCCTGCTGACTTTCAAGATCACTGTAGTCTGAGACAGCATATGAGAATCACAACAATGTAAGATTTTCACCTCCAGTCTTTCAAACCTATGTGAAATGGCTTAATTAGGGCCAAATGAGGTCAAACCAAGAAGTGTTGCTTTTCTTTACTGAGAAAAGTGCAAACTTAAGAAATCACATTAAATCACCTGAATGTATTTGATTTATTTTCCACCAGGTGAATGCTTCATTAGGTCCCTCTGAAGTGAACTTTTGGATACTGTATCTCATATGAAATGCCTCTCTTGTCCCCCAGATTTGATACTGACTTGAGTCCTGAAGGTCATTTACTGCACAGCACACAGGCTGCTTTACTTAAAAAGTTAAAAATGAGCTTTTACAGAAGATCCTGGTGAATGCGCAATTCTAGTTCTGCTTGACCTTAGTGTTGCTTTTGACCCTATTGATCACAAGCATAAAGTCTGTGTGGGAATGACAGATATTGATCTGAACTGGTTTACATCACTGTCAAATAGGCGGTCCTTGGTAACATGGGATAGGTCTCTTCTCAGCAGTTAGTTGTGGAGTTATTTACGTTTGTTCTCCCATTTGATCATATGATTTATGGTTAAAATATATCCCTGGATATTACTAGTATGTTTTTAAGTTATAGTTTTTCATTCTACAGTAATGACACCTAATTGTATTTGTTTGCAGTCATTAGCATTCTTTTAGTGTCTAGCACACATTAAGGATTGGACGTCTCAAAATGTCATATTGAAAATATCTAACATCAGGTTAATATACTATATTTTCAAAGGTTGTACACCAAATTCAAAATAATCCTGGGAAATGTTATGCTTGTACTTTGACAAGCAAATGGACATTTTGGGCCCCCTGACAAGATGTGATACAGTGCCTCAGTACAGTATCACTTTACTTCTTTGGTAATAAGCATGGCATATGGTGTCATTAATTCTACTGCCAATGAAATCTGTATATCTGTCACTTTCATTTGACCTATACCATGTTCCAGCATTAAAAGTGAGCATTACAAGTTTAAAATCACAGTGGTTGGGAAGTTTAGGAGGTTCCCCATAACGGTGACATTTGGGACATTTAGAGGCTACAGTAACATTTTTATGAACGCGCATTTTGACTAATCAATTTCCCTCTGTCTTCTGTACATCTGTATGCATGTTTTAATGGCATTATTATCGAGGTGATATTCAATATTATTTCTTGCTACTTGATACTGCTGGATATTATTTCTGAAATGCTGATCAGGCCTGTTCATCCAAAGTTCACTCTTGACATTGATGATTTTATTACTAATTGTTTTCTTTCTGCTTTCTATGGCAGCATATGAGTTGTATTTTTTTTTTTAATCTGCTTGATAGCCTAAAGCAGATGAGCAGGCTTGAGTGGGCCAGTATTGTCTCTATATTGCATGCTTGCTGATCCTTCATTAATATAGTTGTATTCTATGAAATTGTTGATGACAGAGATTATGATTGTAATTCTGCTGCTGCTTTGCGGTTACTAATGATGAGGATGATTGTTGTTGTTATGTGCTTTAAAATTGAAATCTTGTAGTAACTGAACTGAAAAATACTGACAGACACGGAGAGACAGACAGACACACACACACACACACACACACACACACACACACACACTTTCACACTTTCATAAAATACTTTATGAGAGAGACAGGGAGAAAAATTAGTTACATTGTTTTTTGTCAATGCAGAGAATGCAAAGATTTTCCTTTTATCACAGCGCTGTATCTCACCTTGCAAAGAATGTGAATGTGAATGTGAATTGTGAATGCCACTTGAATGTAAACTAAAGCACATTCTATATGAACAGTGCATAAGATTTTTTTTTTAAGCTATACCAACATTTAATGGATTCTTGCAGCTCTCTAGTGGTCAAAGCAGAAAGTTGCTGAAACCAAGTCATCTAGGTACATTGGTTACTTCCCACCAGAGTGTTCATTTTGTGGGCCTAAGGGGAACTCATTCCATATATATTTTTCTGTTTCTCTCTCTCTACTGGCTCCTTTCTTATTGGTACATCCAGGTTTTGTGTCTTCACATCTTTTGATCTGATTTGACCTTTTTGATGTGGTAGGGACATTCATTATGTACCTTTATGGAGTTCAGGGTTCTCTTTTCTTTTCTTTCTTTCTTTCTTTCTTTCTTTATTTAACATATATATATATTTATAATCCAGATATAAAATAGTGCTCATTGAGTAACAATTGTTATTTTTCCTCAGATTATCTTATTATCTTATCTGTTTCCTTATGTTTAGATTTCCTGTTGAATAAAACTCTCATGTCTTGTCTCTTTGTTCAGCAAAAGCAGTTTATTTACATGCAGCATGGAGAGAAGTGCACGGATGCAGTTTTCTGAAAGGGAAATACCTAGACATTTGTTATTATAGAGTGCAAGGCAAGGGTGGCTCTACGCTCATCTTCAAGGTTATTCTTCTAGTGGGAACAGGCTTTTGATATGTTTCTTATCTTGTTTACCGGATTAAGGAGCATTCCATTCTGGCCTTCAGTACTTTCCCATACAGAGTTACATTGATTCAGAGGTCATGCTATTATACAATATTGAGATCATAATAGCACTTTTTATTGTACAATATTAACGTCATTACGACGTCATAACATCATTATTTGTGTTATTTGTTAGTTTTGTGTTTTTTATGAGGGTTATGGGATGGTCATGGTATTTTACACTAATAATAATTTGATAGTTGGCAGACTTCCTAAGTAGCCTCATATTTGGGAACGCCCCCTTACTTTCAGACCCGCCCACTTGTTATTGACCAATGAGGTAATAACTAGAAGAGGCAATGTTGGAACTGTTGCTTTGCATAATTGTCCCCTTTTTGCCCCATTTAGCCCCGACCCCGACGCAAAAGCAGGCAGAAATAGCGAGAACTATACCGGAAGTTAAGTATCTTGTCTTCAAAATAAAAGCATAAACTTTGTGGTAAGTATTGGAGTGTAAAGAAAAATAAAATTCGTATTACATATACAGTGGAATCATCAGTTTAGTCACGTCAAACTTTTTTATATAGCCTAGGACATTTCATACACAAGAAAACTGTGTTAAGTGTGACAATGTGCTTTCCATACAAAACATTTAAAGCAAAGTACATGCAAAAGTAGTGCAAACCCACAATAAATATACAAGATGGAGGAAATATACATCTACACACATCGAAACAGGAAAAATGTAAATATGCACATATTGCATAAAGAAAACATATACATGCAAGTTTATCACAAAGATTACTCTCTCACCCAGAACACATACACGCTTGTGCGGACACACATAAGAGTCATTAGAGAAATGCTCTTGGTTAGATTTGGGGCGTATCTCCGGTTATTCCAACAGAGTGGCTTCGCTAGCTTTTGATTTCATCCTTGGAACAACTTAAAGGCCAGTGTCAGATGACTTTGGAGACCTATTTGGCTCTTATCTCACAATAATAAAAAGGTATTGTAGACTGTTAAAGTCAAATATAATGCTTACTGAAAACCAGTGCAGCGCTCTAAGAACAGGTATAATGTATTTAGTTTTCATGCTTGCCAGAAGGGCAAGCATCTACATATGCTGATGTTACTCAGAGACTGTTTTATTTTCATTAGGTCCTTGTTGATCTGTGCATGTCTGACATGCCTGTGGTAGTAAACTTCATAGGCCAGCTGATGGCCTATTAGTTACTGAGATTTTTTAGTGCAGTTCCCTCTGGCAAACATGACATCTCAGGTGATACCTCAGACACCATTGGATGTTGATATGAAACTTGGAGGGATGATGTAAAGTGCTACTGACTGGTTGAAGGGATGCCTTCATTATTCATGCCTATGACATGTTTTATGTTTATTTTTTTCCAGTAGACTGGAAAAGAAGGTATTGCAGTAGTCTAATCTACTTGTAATAAAGGCATACTAAGGTCTATCTGTGACAGAAAACATGTTTTATAGGTTTGTGCCTTAAACAAATACCTAAGTCTTATCTTTTGTTAAGCTAAAGAACATTTTGGGACATCCACAGGTTGATATTATGTATGGAGTAAAGCTCTTCATGTGAAATTGCTATCAAAATGGTTATATTGTATATGGAAAGGTACATTTAAAGCTAAAAATGTTATATATTTGACTTAAACACAAAAAAAACATTCCAGATGTATAAGCTTGTATACTATCTAAAACACGGCAAGCACAGGGCATTTCAGGTGTGACTTCACACCGGGTACAGATAAGATAAGAGGCCCCATTCTACAGCCTTTAGAAACAATTGCGAAAAGTGGACTTTTTCAAGGTGGCTGACATACTTCTATGTTGTCCAAGTTGTCTGGTTTAAGTTTTCTGTTTGAGAATTTTAGCAGGCCTTTATAAATGGCATTTTGCAGTTTATTAGCCAGTAATGTTGGAACGCGTTCGTCGATAAGGGTTTTATTTTGAAAACTGTCACCAGAAGTCATGTTTTAAATTCTGTTTACCTTCACACTAGTCTGCACGCACATGCCGGGATCTGAAAAGGTAAGAAATGTTCCAAGTGAAAGTGTTTCTGCAACACAGCATGACTCACGCAATTCGTCAATATCTCCAGTCATAGTAACGGCCGGCTGTTAGAACTAGGCGTCCTGCTAGATGCTGTCTTAAGAGGCTACCACTCGCCTGGCGGGCTGGTAATGTCTGGTAGTGTTGTAGTAATAGTCGGACACAACGACAGAAATTGTACCAATGTATGAACCATTTCCGACTGCATTTATTAGTCTACAAACTTGTGACTCTACTACTGTGAGTCTACTACTTTATGACTCTATTGAAAGTTGGTTGTATTGGTCACCACCCAGTGGCAATGCTTGATATTGTATATTTCATCTTTGGCATTTTTAACTTTTAAAAGGCAGCACATTCATTGCCCATATATCATTTTATGTGTACTTGGTGTGGACAATATTTTCCATTCAAAATTGGTTATACCAGTTATACCAGTATGTCTTAAAACATACTTTCCTCCCACATATAATGAATGTTTAATCAGTGAGAAAATCTGGACTGAATGAGAACTGAACTGTTGGTAGAGATTGTGTCTTGTGTCTTTTTACTGAAGGGGTGTGAAGATGAAAGCCGTAATCGTTGTACATGGTGGGGCATGGGCCATCCCAGATGAAATATCCAAGGCCTCTGTTGACGGAGTGAAGGCTGCTGCATGCGACGGCTTTTCAGTGCTGAAAAGAGGAGGGAGCGCACTGGATGCTGTTGAGTCAGCTGTGAGAGCTATGGAAGATAACACAGTGTTTGATGCAGGTACATAATTATTCTAAACAGTATTTAGAAGCCCTTTTAGATGTTTCAGCAACACATTGGAGATGAAACAATTATATTTAATAATTAATAAAAAAAACGTTATTTGTGCTACACTTTTGAACCGTACAAAAAAGGGAAGTACTCTACATTAAAAACATGGAACAATTAGCAACAAAATAACACTATGGGGCATGAAAACGTAAAGCATAGCAAGTCAAAAAAGGCTGGCTTGTGGCTTGCCTTGGTGCCAGTTGTCTGCCCTCTAACAGGCTGACTGAGAAAGAGGCATACAGGTAAGAGGTAACACAGGACACAGGTGACCCTATTTGTCCTGATTGGCTGACCTGATTGGCTGACCGGTGATCCTGCTCGCACTTGCCACAGAGGCTTACTAAAAAACTTAAACCCATGTGAAACCTGAGTAATCTCTGCCTGCAAAACTAGATTAATACAATAAAAATGAAACAGAATTATTTTCTGTTCAAGCTTTTGACCTTTGCCATGTGCCACTGTGAACAGAGAGAGAATCATTTAGTAATGAATGGGCTATGAACACAGTGATGCATACTCTGCACATCCAAATACAATCAGTCTGAACTCAAAACAAGTACTACTAACATACTTCACATGAGTGTTGAAATACTAAAACTTGTATATAAACTGAAATGGAAATCACATTTGAAAATTGGATTGGATGCATTACATGACAAGCAAATTTGTGTCAAGTACAGAGAACATACACAAACAACATTCTTGTGCTGCTTTGTCACCACCCTGTGGACTCATGAGGACATGGCAGGCAACACATAAATTGAATGCCTGGAAATTGTTCAAGAAGTGCACTAATTTAGAACCGTGGTTACACTCAGTTGGCACTAGTAGCTGTACGTTTAAAGACATAATCAAGTATTTGACAGAGCCGTTGTTTGAGCCACCAGAATGCAGCTCGCACTATAGAGGCTGTGCTGGTAGCTTTTCTTAGCCTGGGTTACAGTTGATGATTGTGGTATTTCATTTGAGGTCATGGATCAGTGCTGAATACTGATGGAGAGGTGGAGCTGGATGCCCTCATCATGGATGGTATGACGCTTGCCAGTGGAGCTGTGTCTTCAGTAAAGAACATTGCCAATCCTGTGTCACTTGCACGGGCAGTGATGGAAAAGGTGCTTTGTTTTTGTCTTAAGACGTTTGCTTTTTTTCCCGTCTCGTTCATAAATAAACAACAGGATACCAGAATATTATAAAATGGAGGATTTATTTTGTCTTCTTGCCAGGGTAACGACCCCCTGTAATTTATATTTCCAACCCCTTGAGAGTTTTTTACATTCATTCACCATTCGCAAAATAATAAATCCGTAAACCATTTTACCTTGGCCGTAATGAACGGGCATGCTCAGGAATTTTAGTTCCTAGTATTACAAATTGATTCCAACTTAACTAAAACCATTTGGCATAGCTTTAGGCATTGCTGTAGCAACATACAAATTGAATCTAATGAAAGTGTAATATGTTATTGGGAGATAGAAATGCTTGCATGTTTTCAGAATGTTTTCTTTTTTTTCTATTTGAACTTTTCCTTACATGTCTGCTGCCATGGGAAAAACGCCAGACTGACCACGTCATGTTGACAGGCAGAGGTGCCAACTTGTTTGCAGAGAGGATTGGAGTGATTACAGTTCCTACTGATACACTGGTGACTGAGTATGAGAGAAACGAATGGGAGAAGCACAAGAAGTATGTTACTGGAGTAAAGGAACTTTTCAATTCACAGTGGTATGTATTTACATGGTTACCTCTGCCATAGGGGTTATGTTTCTGTCCCTGTTTTGGTAGTGATCCCTATCTGGGATTTTTTTTTTATCCCTAACTATGAAACTTATAGATACAAACTTGATTCCAAACCCTAAGAGTTTGCAGGGTCAAAAATCAATTTAACTTAATATTTAAATCATAGGAATGATGTCTTTGGGTGTAACAGCAAGTTGGAGAATTATTCAGTTTTGGTGGTGTTTTGCGTTTCGAGTGTCTTCTAGTTGTATTTGACTTTCCTCTGACCCATTATTGCATGGGCCAAAGTTTCCCAATAAACCTTATGGCAACATCATTTCATCCTAAACAGATTAATGTGAAACTATCCTGAATCAGCCTGCGTCGCAATGAATGCCCAGAAACTGGATGCATGTATTAAAGGGGACATATTATGGAAAACGGCTTATTCCTGGCAGTTCCACATGTTCCACATGTTACCATTGACCTTAGTAGCCAAGAAAATGTGAAATCTGGAAGTCACCTCCTTTTTCTGTATTTCCCTTTTTCAAAAAACGGTCCCAAAACAGGCCGTTTTGAAAAGTAGCCCGTTTAGACGTCATAACGGGCATTATTAGCATAATCCAACCCCTCTCAGAGCATGCCCACCCCCAGGTGAACAACCACTCCCATTTACCTCGTTTCAAAATGCAGCTCCTGGCAAGCCTTGCTTATGGTGCATTCCATTGTACTCGGAAATCGATATTTCTGAGTCTGTATTCCCAACTTCCAATCTAAATGTGTTCCAGTGCACTAGCCCTGATACAGGACCCTATGAGAATCTTTAATCATTTGGCTGTGTACTTCTCCCATAGGGTCCTGTCCTGCTCCATTGACTTTTTACAGCACGGAAGTTAGCCAGCCCGATAACGAAATCAATACGTTGAATTTCACTGATCTAAACAGATGTCCATAATCCTTCACTTGTCTACTTGCGGGGTGGCGAGTGGCGCTCCATCTCCTATGCACAAATAAACTTTTATACTTTGTTAAAGACAGGTATACTCCAACATTTGCATTTGCACCTAAAGAGGACCTACATCAACTACTACAGCGCCATTAGTGAAGAGAATCGGCGCATATCAATGACTGTTCTATTGCGCCTTTCAGTGTCGGATGTCGTTTTTTCTGAGTACAATGGAATGCACCATTACTTTGCTACCAGTGAAGCTACAATGACAACATGTCTAACGTTAAGGCAAGATCCCGACACTCCAGTTGTTCTGTTGTCCAACATAGATCCCTGCACAGTCTCCCAACACGCGAAAATGCCAGGGCAGGGTGGATTAATTTCTTTTTTAACGGCAACGTCCCGGCTACAGTTAGCTCATTTTTGTAGCCTATGTGTCTGATAATCACTTCATGTTGGACTGCTTCAGCAACGAGGGCCAGTTCACAGCAGGATTATCATCTAAATTGAAGTTTAAAGCTGGAGCAATTCAAACTGTACGTGACCCATCTGCAAACTTGAAATCTCTAAGTGTCACCATGTTTTGATATTATTTGCAAGTTAGTCTGGTTAGTATATTGGACTGCTCGTTAGCTAACGAGCTAGCGGGGCTAGCTACGGCCGTGTTGGGTGTGGAAGAAGTAAGACAACTAAAGCTGGAGACAGGACACATCTTTTAAAGTTATTGGTTGGAGTCAGGATTCATCTTAAAGTTATTTATTGGGACCAGTGTCTGTTTTATAAGTCTGTCGAAGTGTCCGGCTCGGTAAACTTTAGCCACCATTAGTACAATGGCTTTTGGTTGTTTGGGCTGCGCTGTATGGATGCAAATTGGTTGCATCTAATAATATATTGGCTAACTAGCTCAACAAAAATGTAAGTCCTAGCTTGTCTGCAAGTTGTATTCAATAAGTTTTGGACATGAGCTATAAACAGAGGGCTACAGCAGAGAGCGTCGGCTCACACTCCCACATACACAACGCACAAAAGTACAATATTACATGGAATTGTTATCATTGAGAAACGAAGTGCCTTTTCCCATTCTGGGTCAGACTCCAGCTCAAATATGTACGGTCTCAGTGTTGGTTCTGGAGCGGCCGCCATGGTTACGGTAAATTACAGCTCAAGCTTATTTGTTTACCTTGAGCAGCACGGGCTCTCTGCTCTCCGCCAGGCGATTGGCCGCCTCACGCCTCACTCACGGCGTCAGGGGGCCAATCAGAGCAGTGCTCATTACATACAACCTCCACGCCCTCAAAATGGTCCGTTCTTTACAATGGAGAAAATGAGAGACTGAAACACACACTACAGAAGCTGGTTTTTGGATTTTTTTGGATATAGACTTCACAAACGTCTTGTAAAGACCCCCAGGAACAGTTTTAATTAGCTGAAAATGAGTAAATACCCCCCTTTAGAAAAAGTTGACAGCAAGACAAGCAAACTGTGAGGCTAAACATAAGGGTGTTTTCACATAGTTCTCTTCAGACTAAACTAACCTAGTAGTCTTAAAGTTGAACAACAGGCTTTCATGCCTGTTTTTGTTCCAGGTGAGTCGAAATGAGATTTTGATTACCATTATGTACCTCAAACATGATGGCTGCCGGTTAAATGGCCTACTCATTCTGAGCCTTTTGCTTTTTTTTATTTTTTTTGCTTAAAAATGTTTTCAGTAAATTAGTTCAAGTTCAAGTTCAAGTCATTTATTATCAAATGTGCAGCATCACTTACAGTCATACTGTACAATGAAATGTTTTGGACGAGGCTCATTCTAACAAGGTAGGTACACATCAAATCAAATCAAATCAAAACAAGTAAAAAAAAACAAGTCAAAATAAGTCAGCAAGTAAAAATAAGTAAAATAAAGTAGCA
>CABFOQ010052039.1:0-26002 GCA_900660455.1 Gephyroberyx darwinii
CTTAAGATTTGACACTCATTAGTGAATAAGAGCTGAAAATGTAAAATTGCCTATGATTTGGCATTGTATGATACAGGAGCGGACTTGTGGTGGGATATTGACTCAACCGTTTGTAATAGTATTTGCAATATGAATAAATGTGCATCGTTTTTTTTTTTTCCTGAATCGATTTGGGGTGGGGGTATTTGTTGGATCCCCTTTCGCTTTGGCTGGCAAAGTTTTAATTTGTTTTTCCCCCCCCCTCTTTATGCCCCTGTTTACATTCCTATGTAAAAAGGCCATCTCCATTAGTTTTCCCATGCTCTTGTTAGAACATAACTTTGATCTAGATGACATTACTTCAAGTTCTTTTGTTGAAAATTGACTTTAATTGTAACTCGGGAGTGAAATCTATTTTTGTGCCGACGCCTTCAAAGGAATGTTCTCATTCACCAGCACGGGTTGCTTTTGCGTCCCAGAATGCTTATTGGGAACGGAGAGCTTGTGACACGGGATTGCAAAGCGACCCATGCGTCATCATTGCTGTAAATGGCTTTCATCATTTGAAATACACCAATCATTACCCAAGGTTGGTGGTAAATCACCTGTAATTATTCTTCATTGCCTGGCCCATTCATTTCGAATTGCTCCTATACATGTTTGAAATGAGTAAATTCACTGGTAATGTAGTATGTGTGGATTGTCACTGCAGAATTGAAGGTGGTTGTTTTTTTTTAGGTGCCAAGCCGATGTTCCGATAAGGAGTGTCCGTAGAATTGCCTACACGATGTGCATACTTTTAAACTCAGAATATAGTCTCCCTGTTGGAGACGAGCACGATTCTATGGACACTAAACATTGGAGTCAAAAGTAGTTATCTAGACATATCTGCCTTTTACTTGTTTTTCATGCAGATCATTCCAATTTTCCTTCTTTTCTTTGGCAGAGCTTTTGCATGACGTTGCCACCACAAATAAAGATTTTACGGGAAACCTTTGTGTCAGTGCTGTGGTTATGACGAGGTGCGGGAGATCATCGCAGTTGTATAAATCCAAACTTGAACAATCATTTGGTGTTCAGATACATTTTATTGTATATATTTGTGTCTCAGCCAGACAGGAAAGAATGAACCAATGAGGTGCATGTAAAGATACCTTCACGTTACTCCTTGAACACCAAATACTAAGATAGTACAAGCAAGTAGATGCAGCTTAACATATTATAATCTTTGGTGCACCAGTGTCTAGAAGTGCAGAATACAGCGAAAAGTAGTGTTGAGTATGTGCCAGGTAGGGGTGTGTGTTGCTTGCAGAGACAAAGACTGGACCAGTTTTAGGTGGATGTGTTGATGAGTGTGTGTGTGGCTGGCCCACTGCCATTCCAGGAGCCATAATCTGTATTTTGGGCTGAAAGGCCTTTTAAACTGAACTCACATATACAAGAAATGACAAACAAAAGTTACAACATGGGGAGGATTTATTAAATGATGAGGATGGTGTTAAGGCTACTTAATTTGAAAGTAAGCACGGTGAATATTTGTTAAATTTGAGGGGGAAAAAAAGAAGAGGTAAAGCAAGGTAAACTGTGCAACATTTGATTTAGTTCCATAAATCCTGTCAGAGACATAAGGTAGATACATAATTGCTGGATGAAATGTACCATGCTCTTGTAACCCTCTTAAATGTTCAAAATGGATCAAAAACTGCCCCTACAATCTTTCCAAGCAAACCCAAACCCTTACTGACAATTGTTCATTACACACCTTTATGGCCATCTATACATAGCCTCTTAAGTTGTGATGGCCTAACCCAACCCTTAACTCATTTGTGATATTTGTCCTGATGAGCTTTAAGGCGGTGTTTGCGGTTAAACCCTTCACTGCAAAACTCACACCTGAAGGGCTTTTCTCCGGTGTGGACCAGCTTATGCCGGTTCAGCTGATGGCCTGTGGTGAAGCGCCTCTCACAGTTCGGACATGCATAGGGCCTCTCCTGTGTGTGACCCCTCAGGTGGACAGTTAGATAGTGGGCTTGAACAAAGCCCTTCTCGCAGATCTGGCACTTGAACGGCCTTTCCCCAGTGTGATATCTGGTATGTATCCTCAGCTCGGCGCTTGACCTGAAACTCTTTGCGCATTCTCCGTAGGTGCATGCGAAAGGCTTTTCCCCGGTGTGGATCAGGTCATGCCTGCCCAACGCAGACCGACTGAGGAACAGCTTCCCACAGTACGAACAAGGGAATCGCATCCCTTTGTGGTGTATCTGAATGTGAGCGTCTACTGCCTTTTTTGCCCAGAAGGTTCTCTTGCACTGGGGGCAAGAGAAACGTTTTTGCTGGCCTGAGTGACGCTCCATGTGCTTTTTCAGTATCTCGTTGGTGCTGAACGCCCTGCCGCACTCCCAACAAAGGAAACGCTTCTCTCCTGTGTGCTTTCTCTCATGTGAAACAAGGTCTATGCGCCGGTTGAATCTCTTTGGGCATTGGGTACAGCGGAATGGAAGATCTCCTGTATGTGTCCGCTCATGTCTGATGAGAGCCCCTAACTCGCTGTAACTTTTGCGACAGTGCGTACACGCAAACGGTCCACTGAAACGATGGGCATTGAGATAGTGTTTGATGAGAAAGCGGACCACGTTGAAACTCTTGTCACACATGGTGCACCTGACTGGCCTGTGCATGACGGTGTGGGCTGCCAGCGTCTCTGCATCTGGGCAAACCTTCCCGCACTCCGCGCAGTAAAGTGGGTCGTGGGTGAGTTTGTGAGCTCTCAGCGTCGACCTGAGGCCAAATTCTTTCCCGCATTCGTCGCACTTGCGACTTTTCTTTAGTCCAACTTGCTCCAGTGGCTCGGTTGGGTTGACTGACTGCACCTTGCAGATTTGCGTTATGTGATACCGCCATCGATTTCTGGTCTCAAAAGCTATACCACAGCTGGGACAAGACAGCGGCCTCTCTTTCGAAGGGCACCTTGAGCGACACGTCTTGGTGTCCTCCGCATTCTTCCTGTGGCTGCTTTCCAGTTGGCTCCCACTTGGGCATAACTGGTTCGGGGATGCCTTCATGCTGCTGTTAACATGTGATGTCTCAATGGGGACACTGTTGACCCTTTCCCCTCCCTCTGTTGACGGTTTCCGGGCTGTTTCGCTGGAAGCCTCAGGTTCGCTTTCATCCCGAGCATGAGTGGTACCTTTCTTACATAGCCCATTGTGTTTCTGGAAGTTTTTCAAGTACTTATAAGTCTTCTGACAGTTGGGACAGTTATGGGTAACACCACTTGAGTGAGCCGTCATCTGTTGTACTATTTCTTCAGAGCTCTGTATTGTCTTGCTACATGGCGAATGCGTGAGAGAATGAAGGGATGTGGCTTTATGTGCCTTCTCTTCATCACTCACATTAGGTTGCGTCAAAATCTGGAACGTGCTGCTGAAAGGGTCAGAGATTTCTGCATCACACTCTAGCGCCATCAAATCGTCACTCTGCGAGTATGTTGTAGAAAAGAGGACTTGGCGGGGGCCATTGTTATTCTTTTGTACCAGTGATTGGGCTTGCTTGACAATATCTAACAATTCCGTGGTTTCTCCAGATGATGCTTGATGCGGTAAGCTTTTATTTTCCACCATTGCTGTAGTGCCACCACTTCCTCCAGAAGAAACCTCCCCACGTTGCTGGCTTGCAAACAAACATGCCTCTTCATGGGCCTTCATGCTGCTTATGCGCTTAAAAGACCTCTCGCAATTGCTGCACTGATAAGGATACTCACTGGAGTGCGATATCATGTGGCACTTCACTTGCGCAGCACGGGTAAAGGTCTTTCCACACAATGTGCATTTGAATTCTCTTTTTTTTTTTGTATTCATTCCGCTGCAAAGGCTACGGATGTGTCTCTTCAAATTCAAGTTACTCCGGAAACATTTCCTACATGTAAGGCACTGGTATGTATGCTGCTTTGTGCCAATGTGTTGATGTTGCCCAACATCTGAATCAAGACTGAGGCGGTGATTATTTTCGCTCTCGGGAAGTTTCATCTTCACTGCTTTTCTTTCACGAGCTAGAAACGCGTTCATCTTCACACCCCTGTTTGTTCTTTCTGATCTGGACAGCGATGATATGGGCATACTAGTTACGTCCAGAGTTTTCTGTTGCTTTTTGGTCTCGTTTATGGGAAGGTTCGCTACGTCATTGCTCTCACTCTTCTTTCTTAACGCATCATTACTTGCCATCACTCCAGGAGGTTCTGCGATCCCATCCTCCCCAATAACCTTTATTGTTTCATACACTTCCATCTTCTCCCCAGCAGCTTCACTTTTAATGTCCCCGGGCCTAATGTCTTCATTAGAATTTATAGTATGTGACTCCCTTTTGTTTAGAGTCACTTGCTCTCTGCTCACGGGTTTTATGTCCTCAATATATTCCACAGTTTCATAAAACTCACTGTCATTCTCAATCATGCCATCGGTATGTACAGGGTACTGCTTGTTGTTATCCCCATATTCTTCTGTTCTGCTGTGCTGCATTTCCTCTATTTCGCCTATATATGAACTTAATGCACCTTTCACCTTCAACCTTTCACTGATGGATTCTACATGTGTTCCTGCTGTCCGTTCATTGAAAAGATTGAGGGCTCTTAGGATGCAGTCACCACACGAGGAAAACTCAGAGTCTAAAGAAAAGGGGGAAAGGGAAACCATATTATTGTACTGAACAGAGTTGCATTTTCTTACACAATACATTTCGATAACTCAAAGAAGCCTACTGTCGTCTTCTAACTGGCTGAGGTCTTTTTGATACTCCAAAAGGGATTTAAGACGGTCAGAGACAGACCCGACACATTCATCTAGGACAGAGGGAGCACTGCCGAGGAGGGAGGCAACCTAATGATGAGAAGTATAAAAATAACCATCAAGGAGATTAACCAGAAGTTAGTACAGATTAACACTACTAACAGCTTGGCCACAATTATAAAGGAAACATACTGGATCACTGTCTTTACCTCCTGGAGTTTAGGCACTGGAAGTAACTTCTCAAGTCTCAATAAGAACTGCCACACAAGTGTCTGTATTGCTCTGTCATATTGTACTCCAAATTCCAAAGGGAAAACATCCTAGAAAAAAGAGAAATATCATGCAGCAAAAAACAATCTGTCAGTAAATATAAAAGGTAAATAAAGGCAATAAAATGCGCATCACTTAGGCTAACACACTGACTTGAAAGAAGTATTGTCTCTCATCTGGGTCTTTCAAGAGGGTCAGAATCAAACCCAGGAAATTTGATCTGGACAATCCCTCCTCTGTATTTGTGGCCTGCAAGACAGAACGAGCCCATAATCAACATAGCAGCATAATGTTAACCACTAGATATAGAAATACAATATATGACAATTCACACAATTTCATAAGTAGATATTTATCCCCATCAGAACGGACCTCTTTTCCCCAGATCGTCAAGAGGGTCTGCATCCTGTCCAGATGCGGCTGAACTGTTTGCAGGTCTGGCATGGGCTCGGCGTGACAGTGCTCCAGAATAAGCTGAGAACAGCCAGAGCAAGTTGGTGAGGAGTGACGTTGACAACCACAACTGGATGGATTACTACTATATTACAGCTGCAAGCTACCATACTGTGTTTATGTCCTAAGTAATCCCCTCTCCCTACCAACTGCATGTAGGCTCACTAAAAAAAAGCTCCACCCATCCGTCCACATACCCTACACCCTGGCAAAGACATTTCAGGGGCAGAGCATGTAATTACCTCCTAAAATCAATGAGGAAACCCTAACACTCTATCCCAATGTGAAGGAATGATCCAAACGCTTTTGTTTCCCCACCCGTCGTCATCCCTCACTCACCCTTGCTCGAAGGCCCAAAAGAAGTTGAGCCCTCTGGCTGGGATTCAGAAGCTCTGGAACAATTTCTGTGGTCGTGGTAATGAACTCCTCAAGCAGCCCGTAATCGTTCACAGCTTTCTGCTGGACGGTCTGCCAGATCGCTGCTGAGACCAGCCGCAGTGGTGGGACCAGAAGGCGCAAAGCGGTCAGGGGAAGCGGGGGATCTGGGTACAAACAGAAACATAGTGATGCCAGATCTCAGTTGTAGGTAGTTGCTTGGTTTGTATTCAGTTTTCAGGTATCACACTCATTGGATCAAGAGGTATAGCACAGAGGAAAACAATGACATTGATGATATTATATTATACTGTAGCTACACATGCTTCCCCAACCAACCATTGCTATCTAGTAGAATTCACCACTAACTTTTCTAAAACAGGCTGCTTATTTGTCAGTCAAGGTATTTTTTACCTTCTCCCTCATAATTCTGTCCATGCATGGTATTTGAATGTGTAAAGCTTTAAAGCTGTAAGGCCGTTAAATAACAATTTAAACGATATGCATATTTTACTATTGAATAAGTTCAGACTTCCTGCGTGGTCCGACGCTGAGTTACCCTCGTCTTGGAATAGCAGTTATATATAGTTCCGGGCTTTAAATGCTCTTCCTTTCCATTGTAAAGATTATAAGTGTTATTACTTAGCTATGATATGAGATGCTCTAGTGGTGATATATGTTGAAGTGAACGGGTTAGCATTGCATTATACAACAGTTAGACTTGAGTCGGAACCATCGACCCAAACAGACCGGAACATACCAGAGTCGGAACATTTTTTTTCCTTTTGCAAAAGAGCACAAGGGGGCGGTTAAGTCAACTTCTTCAAAAGGTGCCAGTATTTACTATCCACCAGCTATTACGAACATATAGTGGCAGACTGCAGCGCGTACACGGGATGGAAGACTGTATTTCAAGGGGAAATTGTGAGTAACGCGCAAGAGCGATGGCTTTTATGTGTTTTTCGCACCTACATGCCGACGCTAGGAAACATTACAGACGTTATGACTTTCAAAACACAGTATTTAGTCGTATAATGTTTTCACTTGAAGAGATGGATGGATAGCACGCCACCCTAGATCGATATGCCACTCGCTCCCGTACCGTATAATGCTAGTCTTGATTAGTTACTTTGTTTCGAATGGTGACAAGTTACGCCAAAGTCTATTAAAAATCTGGATATTTAAACATTTCTTGCTATCGGCAAACGGACAAACATCATACAACACGACTTAAGACCTGTTACGAATCGCTAGGATCCACTTTTTTACCCGGCATACATCCATTACACCAAGCGGTACTTATTGCAATATGATTTGAACTTTTATTCTCTTATTCCCACAACTTTCATTTACCAAAATACAGTAGATGTTGGGCGGTAACGTTAGCGAGCAAAACGAACCAATTATAGGTAAGATTTTCTCGATATATGCTGCTCCTTTGTGAATCACTTGTATGCCGAATTTACCAGAATTGACCCTAACGATTGTTAAGAGGTCTTGAGGTCGGTGAGTTGTGTACCTCTGCCTATAAGCCCGGACACTTTAAGTGGGCTTAAGTCAGCCCATAAGAAAGCATCCAACAGGCGAAGCAGCGAGAGGTTTCACTCCTGCCTAACTTACTTCTATGGAAGTTAACCTAAATCAAATGTTGATTCGAACTTCAAAATTAAATCCCACAATATCATTTTTATTTCAAAGCGAAAGGCTTTTGGACTTGTAAGGTGTAAGGTTTAAGATTGCAAGCTACTGTGAGACCTGCACATGCAGTTCTGGGGGGGGGTGAATGAATGACCTGCATTCCTGTATAAATGGCTCCTAAAATATCGTCTGATGTTCATCAAATGTCGACAAACACAATGGGATTTAACAAATAACACACAACTTACTTTTACTTTTTTACGCCACCAAATTCTACACACGGCATATTTCAACTGCCTGCATCATCTTTGTATTGCAGAATTTTGATGCTTGTAACCGTTGTGGCTGTGACATACAGAGGAGGTTTACGGAGAAGGGATACATAATTTGATAAACGTTTGAGCAACAAAAATTGTTGAGCAACCAAACCAAAATTAGGTAGGGAAGGTCTTAAAGGTGTGTTAGACCAAAACTGGCAATTTTTCCAGTGGCAATATGTCTTTGACCAAAATGTTCTATCTTTGAGATGAGAACCTTTCAAAAATAATGAATCAAGGTTTTATTCTTACTGTCAAATGGGCTTGGACCCCACTAATGGCCACTTGTTGCTATATTTCTGATTGTTGTTGTTGTTATTGCCACCTCTGGCTGCCTTTATGCAGTTAAACACTGGGCCTCTGCATTAGCAACTGCACAGTTATTAGACGAGTCCAGAAAATGTTGAACTATTTCCATACAAGATGTTTCACCTTGTAGTAAAACCAAGATAATGGTGGGTATTAATACGCATTTATTCCCATTCAGGTCTCCCTCTTCCCCTTTCCTGCCTGCGCCTCCTGGTCCCGCCACTCCGGCTGGTCTCGGCAGCGATCTGGCAGACCGTCCAGCAGAAAGTTGTTGCTGATTATGGGATGCTTGAAGAGTTTGTTTCCATGGTTACGGCCGTTGTCCCAGAGCTACTCACCAGTAGACAGCGGGCCCAACTCATCCTGGGCCTCAGAGCACGGGTGAGGATACATTTTAATAAGAAGTAGCAGCCGCACTACTCTTACTGAGTTTGCCTTTTCTTCCCAAAAGGAGGGAGCAGGGAGTCAGTGTGTTCTGGCACTGTAGTTACGTTTGACTGTTCTGGTTTCAGCTGATCTTGGAGTTATGTCAGTTTGACGCAACTGCTGACTTGGAGACTATTCAGCCGCACCTGGACAGGATGCACTCCCTCACAGCATCATGGGTGATGGAGGTGAGCTTTAACACCTTTTCTAAAATTCACATGGAAAATTAAGATCATTAGCATCATGTCAGAATTAGATGATTGGCTGTTTGTGTTATTTTTTTGCAGGTTGGTGCTACAAATACAGAACTGCCCAAGTCAAACTTTGCAGGGCTTGTTGAAAATTTGCTGAAAAACCCTGACGAGAAAGAGCGCTTCTTCCAGGTTAGTGTTAATGTAGCACTTTCCATTCGCTGAATGAATAATTGAAATATTGGGAGTAGTTTCACTTTGTTTTCATGCTGTTTTGGTCTGCTTTTTATGGTGAGCGCCTTTGTGGACCTACATTAACACTATCATCTTTTGTTTGTTTTGGCTAATAACTATTGCTTTTTGGTTTGATTTTTATTTTTTGATTTTCAGTTTCACACTTTTGTTTGAATCAACTTTCATCACTGAGTTTTGATGTAAGGATGAGGATCTGACAGATTAGTCAAGTAATTATTCAGATGCATCAGATTATTCAGGAGCGGCCCTCACTTTTGAAATGTTTTTAAATTTAGCTAAATATTAATCAAAATATATTTCCTGTCCATCAGCATGTTTTCCCTGAAGAATTTGGCCCCATGTATGATGACGCACTGCATACCTTGATGTGGCTGTTTCTATCCAGACTTGAAAAGCTTCTTCCTCTTCAAACCATCCAACAGGTAGATAACCGAGACACACTGCACCATAAGGACACATGGATTCACTATTTCTTGTAGGTGAGCTGTAGTGCATTTTCCTTAAAATCCTGCCTTATTTCTCCTTCTTCCCTCAGGTTGCCTCCATGCTCGGCAATGTGTCCTCTGTTCTGGAGGAATGTATGGAGTCTGTGTCTCACTGTCAGGAGCTTAAAACCTTGCTGCAGTATCAAAAAGACCTCAGCCAGCTGGATCACAATGGCAAGCCATTTTAGATAATAAATCCATATGAAAAATCATTGATTTGCTTCATTTGTCATCACTTTTTCATATTTTAATACTTTTTTCTTGTTTTTTTTCCTTTCAGATTGTGCCTTTGATGGTGCCTGCATTAGTTTAGCTCTTAAACTCTCCTCCGTAGAAAGAAAGGTGGCTGTCGATGAAAAGGCGTCATCAGAAGCCTCACATAACATGCTTCCATTTAGATCTGGAACGGAGAGGGAATCTGCAACATTAGCTCATATAAAACAGGTGAAAAAGGAGACAGACACGGAGGTCAAGCAAAGCAAGGCAAAAGTGAAAGAACCTAACATGACGACAGGAAAAGATGGAGCGATGGTGCTCTTGGATGGAGAAATGACAAGAAATGAAGAACACGCGGGCACTCGGGTTCAGGGCGAGCCTCATCCTCAAAAAGAATGCAGGGTCCTATTAAAAAGACTCAACGTGCCAGTGCCTTTGCCATCTAGACCTGTGAGACGAAACCGAGGCCTGAAGATGAATATGATTCTGTTGCAGGAGAAAAGAGGACGTTATAAAGAGCGATGCCCCGCCTCCAAAATCGCGTCTGCATTACAACTAGCAGCCTCGAAGCCGTTAGTTAGAGTTCCTCCCGAGATCTCTGATGAGGATTCAGCCAGCTTGTACAAAGATCCTTCTTATGTGGCTCCTATTAGCAATTCCAGTGAGGGCGATTCGTCGTCCAGCTGCTCAGATGACGACCCAGATCGGCTGGATGACATGGCACCTATAGACGATGAGGATTTTTCAGCCATCGACAATGCGCGGGGCACTTCACCCGTCAAACCTGCCACTGCGAGACAAACTCACCCCAAAACACGGAGAGGCCGGTGCTGTATTTGCAAGGAGCAAGTGAAAGCGGACATGAACAATCACATGAAAATCCACTTTCCGAACGGCAAATACGCCTGTCCGCGGTGCGACACCAAGTTCACGATTCTGTCGTCTTTGAAGCTGCATTTAAAAAGAACTTGCTTTGATCAGCAGCAGGTGGATCCGGAGGAGGCAGAGGAGCCCCAAAGTCTTTTTAAATGCGATGAATGCGAAAAGGCATTTCGGTACAAGCTCTCACTGGACGAGCACAAGCGCACTCACAACCGGCTCTACTGCGAGGTGTGCAGGAAAGTGTTGCGAGATTCAGAAACGCTGGCGCGGCACAAGTCCTCCCACACTCTGTTTCAGTGCACTCTGTGTGAGGAGAACTTCCGTCTCTTCAAGCCCTTAGCGAGGCATTACGAAAACATCCACAAGCTCAGCAGGCCGTTCAAATGCAACCATTGTCCGAAGAGCTTCTCCAAGCTGCGTTACTTCATCGGACATGAGTGGAAACACACGGGTCAGCTGCCGTTCCAGTGCGCCCAGTGCCCCCTGAGATTCAAACATGACACCGATCTTGTGACTCATCTACGAGTGCACACAAGAGAGAAACCTTTCCTTTGCGCGGACTGTGGCAAGGCCTTCTCCTGCAGGTCCAACCTGAGGCGGCACTTGAATTTCATCCACAGCGAGTCTCGGAATGAGCGGCAGTATCCATGCTCCCAGTGCGACAAGTCTTTTAAGGAGAAAGGGGCCCTGAAAAAACACGAGAAGAGCAAGCACTTGCGTGAGTTGTTCCGCTACCCGTGCTTGTACTGCGGGAAGTTGTTCTCCTCATCAGCGATGGGCAGACACAAACTGATCCACACGGGGGAGAAACCTTTCAAATGCCAAATGCCTGAGTGCGACAAGTACTTCAGGTCAACTACTGAAGTGAAGAGGCACATCATGCAGTACCACACTGGAGAGCGGCCGTTCACGTGCAACGTCTGCGGGAAGGGTTTCATAAGATCGTGTTTGCTCAACACACACGTGCGAACACACTCGGGAGAGAAGCCATACGTTTGCCCCATCTGTGGCAAAGCATTTCCACAGCGTTACAGCATGAAAAGACACAAAAAGCTAATGCATACATTTGAAGCAGAGTAGTCCTGCTTTTGAGGAATCCCTGGCTAAATGGAATTGCGCTAAAACGGACTAATATGCGTTGGTTTTCATCTTACAGGAGGCCATGTTTTGGATCTGGCTTGTTACATACACTATGTCTAAGTTATTCAATGGTAACATGAAGTAGAATTCTGAATTATGCCTGGTAAATACTTTTCCAAACAAATTATGTGTAATTTTAGACATAAACCATGCATTGGATTTGGTCTGGATGCAAGATTGCACCATGCTTGGTGCAATCTTTACAGTAGGCTGAGATCCCCGAGCCGGGCCGGACTCTTATCCCTGAATGTGTCTTTATGTTTCACATAATGAATTTTGCTTGATCCTCAATGTTTGTTTTTCTTGACCATATTAATTTCATATTTTTAAATCGATGAGGGCAGGAACCATTGCGGTATATGTGTTTTAGCTTTTCTGTTGTCAATAAACAATGCCATCTGTGTTTATGCCATATGAGGATAATTCTTAGGTTGGATTAGGTTTCCGTTGCATGCATGTATACGGTTCTCTTGGAAAATGCGATCTTCCAGGTTAGAAATTCAGGGCTTGCAGTAAAATAATCTGGTTAGATAATAGATACATGTCATATCTGGGTACCTGTGCATTACATTTAGCTGACTGGTGTTCCTAGCATGGTTTCTGTATGGCTGCTAATGTTTCAAATTCATATTTATTATTATGTGGGAGTTGAGTGTAAGGAGAGACAGCCACCACCAACATGCTAAACATTAATAGGCCATCAAAAAACAAAATAAATGATCTAAAATGAATATGCTGGAGGTTTATGAGTAGGGCATTAAATATCCAGGGGAGTGGTCATATAAACCTTGGCTCAAATAGATATCTTGACCCCAAAATATAAAGACTCTTATTTTGCAATTCAGTGTTTAAATAGCAACCAAAAGAAAATCAGATTCATTGACTCATGAAGAAGGTCTTAAATGTTACTTTATATTTTTTACTTTTAATTGATGTTCTTCATGACTTGTAATGAATAGCAAAATTGAGACTGCCGTTCCTGAGATGGAGGAGTCAAAATGCTTTAATACAATGTTCTTTAATGTTTGGTATTGTGGGAGACAGTTTCCTAATTATAATCATAAGGGCTACTCATAACCGCAATTTAAAGTGGTCATAATATATTAAAATAAAGTTTCATATGTCCCCAAATTGATTTGCAGAGAGAAACAGCTGTCAACCTTAGTCTATATATTCTATTATATGTGTTTATGGACAGACTATTACACATGGAAACTGTCATTGAGCCCGTTATTTATAACGTCAGGGGTATGTCTACATGTTTTAGGCCGTTTAGTCATTTTTATGTGTTAACTTTTACCGATAAGCGACAATTAATTGGCAGGTTATTGAATGGACTTTGGCCTGACGTGTCGGAATGATCGGTAAACCTGAGGGCGATAGTTATTTTGGTGGGGAGCGGAACTGAGCAAAGCTGCGACTTGTTTCGCCGGACCGTTATACCGGACGGAACAGGTGACTGAGCAAGATAACGCACCAAGATCGTCAGAGTGTCTTCCGCCTCTTGGATATAAACATCGTATAAATATTTACTTAGGTGTTTTGTTTGACGTTGATCCAGCATTACATGTTATTTGTCTGACTAATGTAACTGCAGCGGATACACATGATGGACGGAGCTATTTCCGAGTTATCCGGTGAGTTTTAACAGTTTGAGACGAATTGATTGACTAGGCCGCGCCACAGCCCGCGCGCGGGAATAGCTAACTAGCAAACTTCGTACTTTTAACGTTAACGGGGCGGTATTTGTCCGATTTAACTTACCACATTGAATCAATAAATCGTATTCATTTCTCCCACTGGCATCTGTTGGTTCGTGTCTCTTATTTAAATACTCCGACTGATTGTAGTGATGTTAAGTTACAGTTTCGGGACGGGGGCTAACGCTCGCATTTTCTAACCAAAGGCACACAGAGGCCGATCGGAGATCAGCCTGAACGTCCCCAGCTGACGTTCTTTTCCCTTTTACTTAGGTAAACTGGGCGACGCAGCCTTGAAACAATCTAAGCCGGTTTACCAATGCATATGCCAATTTTTGTAACGATGCACACTTATATCGGTATCGGTTTGATCCCTGATTGTCGAAATCAGACAGACTCATCCACCTAAACCGGCGCTGAACGGGTCCTTGTGTTTTCCAGGCTCCCAGCGTCAAAACAGACAGCGGTAAAACTTCAACGACCATGTTATCACTAACATATCATCTTACCGAGTTGTGGAAGTGTCGCAAGAGGCTTAAACAATAACAGGCATTAAGCGAAGCATTAACAATGACAGGGCTTGGGTATGTGTCCGATAATGGATACAGGGATTCGACGCGGGAGGGCTTATGTGCTGCAATCGACTGTCATTTGAAAAATAGACATGGCTTACATGATCGAAGAATAAATATATTATTTTACAACTACTTTGTAAATCAGTGATGTGTCAAAACGGCGGGCGTATGGGAAGTGGTGGAATCTAGCCAGAACTAGCATAATTGTATCCGATAATGGACCTCCATATTATTTGATTGGAGACCTTTTATATGAAATGGGGAAGATCTGTTTCGATCACTCAATTTGGAGGCGATGCACGTATTAGAAAATGTCCCTTGGGTTTTATCAGCGTGAAGAAGATGCAATGAGGATGTGGGTTATGTTCAGACACTAGATGCAGTGTCAAGGTGATAGCCAGACAAGTTAGGTGCCATTCTCTCTTGTTATGAGAAGGTTATGCCAACATAGCTCAAAAAATGTGGACACAGGATGCAAGATCTTTTATAGTACACACATGGTCTATGAAGCAGCACTTGATTTCAACATTGCCCTGGACAAAAGAGAAATGTGGGAATAGAAGTTAAAATGATGTTGAAATAGGTTCTGCTTGGTGTATTGAATGCATGCCGCGTTGAAGAGTGTATCGTAACAATTAGTAAACGGTCTTATATCACTTCTACCAGATTTTTAACCCAAGTGAGGTGTGAAGTTCCCTCCATACAAGAGAACGGAGTTGATCAGAGTTATACCAAGCCATGGTGTTCTCTGGATGGATGGCAAGATAGTAGCTAGTCAATCTAAATGGGTGGCTCCTAATTGGGATATGCCCTCACTAGTGATTGGGTGATGTTGTTTATTGTCTGGATTTGTTGAACTCTTGCATCCTTCATTTTAGAGAGTCATTTTTTTATCCCTCGTTATCCAGGTCCCACTCTTTCCCTCTCCTGCCTGCGCCTCCTGGTCCCGCCACTCCGGCTGGTCTCAGCAGCGATCTGGCAGACCATCCAGCAGAAAGCCGTGGCCGACTATGGGATGCTTGAGGAGTTTGTGTTCATGATCACGGAGATCGTTCCTCAGCTTCTCACCACACGACAGCGGGCTGAGCTCATTTTGGGTCTCAGAGCACGGGTGAGGATGGTGCTTGTTGTTTTACAAAACTATTGTAAAGGTTAAATAAGATCTCCATGGGGGAATTGGGTCGTTGCAACAGCAAATGGTAATAGTAAATGGATTTTTACAACACTGGGGATGAAGAAAATCAAACAAGCATTTTATAATTATAGGTTTTATTGTATTATTTATTTTCCATAACATTTGGTCATACAAAGAAAACATGCACTCAGTATTGAAAACCCTTTTAAATACGTTGGAAAAAGTATGCAGTAGCTGCCATTTCAAAACAAAAAAGAAAGCATTGGACTTAGTGTAATAGGTGAGTCTTTTACACACACAGCCTTTACTTGTTTAATCAGTGCAGATGGGGAAAGAGCAAACGGGAAATAAATGACTGGACCAAAGGACTTGTCATGACTCACACAGACAGACTTTGTTTTGACTACATTACATGCCGTATTGGCAAGTAATTGACAAATGCTGCAGTACTCCCATTCCCACGTTGTTGACATTGGCTTGCGTGACATTGAAAGAACTCACTTCTACTTTATTGATCAACTGACAATTTCATATTTAATCCCCTGCCAGCTTAACGTCTCATTGGGCAACTTGCCACTAAGCAAATCTTTTTTTTAAATGAGTCTCTTACTGTGGTGTTAGTACACATGGACGGATGTAATCTCAGAGGTTGCTATGGCAGGTTGGATGTGTTTGACCCTTTAGCAGCCACTTTTCATTGGACTGAATATCAGTCTTCTTTAACAATCCCAGGTCATTTTTGGCAGTATCAAAAATGCTCCCGCACTGCTAATATAAGGCGCTCTTCTTTAAGATGTCTAAGTGTGATTAATCAGTTAATGGCCTACAGGGAAAAAAAGGATATAACTAAGAATAGAGTAAATTGGGAGTATTTAAACAAACTGCATTTAGTAGAACATGTTAAGTGGAAATATATGTATGAAAATATGAATGACAACATTATGAGGGTGAGCAAAATAGCAGCAGTATAACACGTTGAGACGAAGAAACAAATATGTACAATACAAAATATTTTCAGAATGAAAATCAAGATTTATGCAACATATAACTGATGCAGAGATTATGAGGAAAACACGAGTTTACAGCATATGTGCACATAGAATGTGTCATCATAGCATTAACAGGTCTACAGAAGCCCATACATGCATAGAAATACACATCATAGAAACACTATGAATGAGATGCTCGTCTATATGTCGCGATGGATGCTGTGCTAAAGATGCACAGTAGGTGGAACATTTTATGCAGCACACCTAGACGACTGTCAAGTTAATCTTATATTGTGTGTATTGGAGTGAGTCAGAGTGTAGCTGGTGTCACACCATCTGTGAACTAGATGTAGATGAGCAGCAGCTCTGTGCTTCCCTCTGTCCTGACCAGTTGCTCATTATTCCCGTTGCCCTCTGATTGCAGCTGATCCTGGAGCTGTGTCGCTCTGAGGCGACTGCCGATCTCCAGATTCTTCAGCCACATCTGGACCGAATGCAGACCCTCCGATCTCTGTGGAATGTAGAGGTTGGTCCAAACCTGATCTATAGCCAACATGAAGCACGTGATCAAGCGCACGGGTTTCCCCCGCCACAACTCTCACTGATTCCCAGTGGAGATCCCCGTTCTTATGATTTGTTTTTGCGCAGTGTTAATCACATCCCTGCTGTAGTGCATTAGACAAGATAACTTTAAACAAGTGCCAGGACACAGATGCCTGCGTTACAACACACTAGAGTGACATCTGTCGTTTTGAACCATGCTTTGTTGCAGAGTCATAACGCAGATGTAGAAGTGTCCGATTCACATTTTCTGGGCCTTGTGCAAAACCTGCTGAGATACCCGGAAGAGAGAGCAAACTTCTTCCAGGTTAGTGTTGATGTGTGCCTTTTTATTTAAGTTTTGTGTTTTAAACTTTAAACTGCTCATGAAGTCCGTTCATTTATCTGGTCATTTCAGAAGTCTGAGGTTCTGCTCTATGTTTTCCCCCTCTGTATTCCAGGATGTTTTCCCAGAAGATTTTGGGCCAACGTATGACAAAGCAATCCAGACATTGATGTGGCTATTTCTATCCAGACTTGAAAAGCTTCTTCCCACCCAAACCCTCCAACAGGTAAGACCTAAAGTATATTCATAAAAAAGAAAACCTTTAAAACGTTTAGGGGTTGCTACACTTACATTTATGAGTGCATGGATTGTGCTGTTGCCTCACAGTGATTTTCATTTTCTCTTAGATTGCATCCCTGCTCAGCGACACTTCGTCTGTTCTTAATGAATGCATTGAGTCTGTGGCTCATCTTCAGGAGCTCAAAACCTTGCTGGAGAGTCAAAAAGACCTCAGCCAGCTGGAAGACCACGGTGAGCTTCTCAGAATGACTTCAGTTCACCGAATAGAATAAAGGAGCGCGGATTTGTCTTGTGGTTGCTTCAGAAACACATCATCAGTGTTATACAATACTTGCAGTTTGCTTTGTTTCAATATGTAGTGTTGTAATTTTAATGCCTGTAATTTCCTTCTCTCTTTTCAGACTCGTACATCGATGACAGTTGTATTTTGTCGGCCCTCTGTCTCCCTCCTGTGGAGAGAGTTGTGATAGTCAATGAACAAACGGAGACGGATACAGAGAGTGGCCTTGTGTACACGGTCTGCACAGAGATGGAGGTCGAATCTGAGGGTAAAGAGATATACGTGGAGGGAGGTGGGAACCCAGAGGAGTGTGTGCAAAGCCAGTGGTTTGGTCTTAGCAGTGACGTGAAATCAGAAGTCGACACTGAGCTGGTCACAGAACACGTCGAAGGCATTGAGTCCGTCGAAATGGAAGAAAACGAGGAGGTCGGAATGATGGTCATTGGGGAAGACGGCCGAGTGACTGCGCTTGACGGGCTGGCAAAAGGCACCGAGGATGGTGTGGAGAAGAAGCGCAACAGACGTGTCAGGGCAAAGAAACGCCCCGCAGACGCCGTCTTTGAAATACGCAGCGGCGGAAGTGGCCAAGAACAGGAAGCGGAATGCGTCGTTCTGCTGGAAAAAGGCGATACGCCTTCGCAATCCAGACCGGTACGAAGGAACCGGGGTCTCAAGATGAAGAGGTACCTGTCGCAAAGGAGGAAAGCGGTCAAGACCCAAGGAAGCAATAGCAGTGGAAGCAGCCCTAAAAAGTTCCCCAGGTCCCAAGCCTCAACCAAAAACGATAACATGGACCAGAGAACATGCAAAGTATGCGGTAAGGTGGTGAGCCGCGCCAAATTCTTACAGCGGCACATGAATCGGCACTCGACCCAGCTGCCCTACTCTTGTCCCGAATGTAAACGATTTTACAAGAGCTTGCGCTACTTGCAACAACATAAATGTCCAAATCAGAGTCCCACAAAAGCGAAGCGCGGCAGGAAACCAAAGGAACAAGCGGTGAGCAAAGAAACGGCGGCCGAGGGAGAGCAGTCATCCAGCGGGGTTCCTTGTGCGGCGCCCGACGAAGAGTGGCAAGACGATGTCGCCCAGGACCCTGACTACATGCCTGCTGCCGAAAAGGATAAGGAATCGGGACAGAAAAGCCCCGAAGACGACAAAAATGCGACCAGTGGTCCTTTCTACTGTCCTCACTGCAGCGTGGAGTTCAAGTGCAAGCAGACCTTTAGGTTCCACTTGAGAAACATTTGCTACAACGAGCAGCAGATCGATCCCGAGAAGGCTGAGGACGTGAGGCAGTGTTTCAAATGTGACGAGTGCGACAAGGCCTTCAAGTATAAATCCACACTTGAATCCCACAAACACACCCACAACCCGCTGTACTGTGAGATGTGCATGAAATTGGTGCGTGACGCAGAGGCCCTGGCGCTGCACAAGATTTCCCACACACCATTTCAGTGCAACCGATGCGACGAGAACTTCCCCGTTTTCAAGGCCCTTCACAAGCACTACATTGACGTGCATAATCCCAGCGGGCCGTTTAGTTGCACCCACTGTCAGACAAATTTTGCCAGTTTGAAGCGCTTCATCAGACACGAGTGGAAACACACCGGTCATCAACCCTTCCAATGCCCTCATTGCACTAAAAGATTCAGATCGTACTCTGACCTCCTGGAGCACCAGAAGAAGCACACTAAGGCGTACCCGTTCCTTTGCTGGGAATGCGGCAAGAAATTCAGGCACGGCGTCACGCTGACGAGGCACGTGGAGCGCGAACACAAAATCGACAAACCTGCACCCGAGAAACCGCCGTCGATCTTCACGTGTGCCCAGTGCGGGAAGACCTTCACTTCCAGGAGATGCCTTCTGAAGCATGATAACTTTCACCACAAAGGGCTGCGTTACCCGTGCGAGCACTGCGGAAAGGGCTTCTTTGGTAAAGACGCGCTGGTGAGGCACACTTTGATTCACACAGGCGAACGGCCGTTCGAGTGCACCGATTGCGAGAAGTCTTTCAGGTCTGCTTCAGAACTGAAGATCCACAAGCGGTACCATACCGGAGAAAGGCCGTATAAGTGCAGCGTCTGCGACAAGGGCTTCGTGCAGTCCTGCTTTCTCACCTTACACATGCGAACCCATACCGGGGAGAGGCCCTATGTTTGCACTATATGTGACAAAGGGTTTTCAAGCTTGCACGGCCTGAAAAGACACAAAAAACTTGTCCACGCATAGTTAGTGCATTACTTTATTGATCCCCATAGGGAAGCTCTTTTTCACCCCCCTCCTACAGGAGGTGGTAGGGGTTCAGCGTTGTGTTCAAGGACATTTCAGCAGGGCAGATGCAGGCCGACATGGGGAATTGAACCCAGGCCCTCCAGTTGAAGGACAGTCACTAACCGCTAGTCCACCCTGCGGACGCAGTGGTCACAGCTTGGACTGTAGGGAACTGTATCAATGTACAGTACATTAAAATAAATTGTATCTTGTATTTTTACAGAAATGATTGACGTCGCTCTGCTGAAGATTTGTATGTATAAATGATATAAACCATTTTTGGAAGTTTTTTTTGTTAATAAATTGAACCTTTGATCTTGAGTCTGTTGTGGTTTGTTCCCAGATTTAATGTGATTTGGATATCAAATAGGACGTTGGGCCGACAGTTTAGTGCACATACGTAAACCATTATAGCTAAATTAACTCCAGATGCATTCAGTGAAATGAAGCTAATGCTACACTAGAGAAAATCAGATGAAATATAACTGATGAAACATTCATTTGTACACGTTAATTCAATCAGTCTCTCAACGTCTATTAAATTCTCACCAATTTTCTCCCATCCACATTTTACATTCACTCAATAGTCTGTTGTAGTGACCACTGCTTTTTCTTTCTTTGCTTCTTTTAATGGTATTTCAATTATTTCAAATTTTGTTTAAAAAAATCTGCCTTTGTAAGAATGGACCATTGAAAATATTTTGCAGTGAGTTTAACTTGTGAAACATTTTTTTTTAATATTCCAAAGGGCTGTTACTGAATCTCCAGTAAGCATAAGTATAAGCTCACTTGTTATTTTCTGTGGATGCATAGACTTGGTTAACTTTGGGATATGTTAAAGAAGCAAGTAACTAGTGTGTTATAGTGCGAGGAAGGCTTTGTCAAAATAAAGATACTCTGGCTGGTTAGTGTATTCCTCCAGAAGAATGAAGAGCCTCCACTAGGGGGCGCTATTAGACCACGGAATCGTGGAGGATATGAGCGAAGACGCTTGATGGACAGCACCACCCACTTCTATCCAACCTTTGACTGTTCAGGGAAGAGTCCTGCTTTAATTCCCGTTGAGAACCAATGGCGAGACCTGAAATGTGCAGTCGGTCAAAGGAATCCTTCAAACATCGAAGAACTGGAGCAGGTTGCAACTGAAGAGGGAGAGAAATTGCGAGCAGAAAGGTGGTTTATAATAAGCAGTGTTCACATAATTCCTTTGCAAGTCGAATTCATTTTTGACGATATAAAAGCTCAAACCATGCATTACACTCTTAAAAAGCATTTGTTTGGTTTGTTTGTTTTTTTAACATTTATGTGTCTTTCTTGGGACAACACGCGTTTTAAAACAATGTTACGTACTTTGCGTTGAACAGTTAAACAACGTGTGTCGTCTCAAGGACGGCGGAAGACGCATCCTTTTAAGAGTGTACTACCGAGCCCGGGAGGTGACATGGATGTAATTTTTTTTATAAAGCGCGCGTGCGTTTTATAACTCGCGCGCGCGCTTTAGTAAGTCGCACGCGCGCTTCAGTAAGACGCACGCGCGCTTTAGTAAGTTAGTAAAACGCTTGGAAAATTTGGAGTATGCCTGTCTTTAACAAATTATAAAAGTTTATTTGTGCATAGGAGATGGAGCGCCACCCGCCGCCCCGCAAGTAGACAAGTGAAGGATTATGGACATCTGGTTAGGTCAGTGAATGTCGACGTACTGGTTTCGTTATCGGGCTCGCTGACTTTCGTGCAGTAAAAAGTCAATGGAGCAGGACAGAACCCTATGGGAGAAGTAAACAGACATATGATGAAAGACTCCCAAAGGGTCCTGTATCAGGGCTAGCTCTAGGTGAGCAAATTGGCTATAACTGGGTTAACGTGATACCGTGCTACTACAGCATCTATTTGTCTTGTAACGTTATACCTACTTAGAATCATTGTTAAATTAACGTGTCAGTAGGCATTGCTGCTACACATCATTCCATAGTGTTAATGTGGTAGCTAAAACAACATTCGTCATGTAGCTTGGCTGGGAACTTTTTTTTGATGAAAATCAGTGAATACATCAAAAATGGTACCACGGTTTTTGCTCAGTGTAAATAAAATGCTTCTAACATGTAAAAATAATATGGGCTCACTTCAACAGAATTAATGGAATTTCCTAATTCTCCCTACAGATGAAGGAGGGCCTCCTGTCGTTTTTGCGGCAACGCAGGATTTCCGAGGAAGTACTTGCTAAGATGGAGGAAGACCAGGTAAATTGATGTTGATGATAAGGTTGGGCCGATGGACGATATAATCGTAAATCGGCGATTGATTAAGCCGGCGGTCTGTGTTCAGTTGGCAATTAAAATACGATAAAGCCCCATGTTGTATTGATGACATTCAGCTGAGAGCGATGTTGGACAACTACTGCAATTTGGACTCTAACGTGCAATACCGGACATTACTATGGTCACTACACTATTGTGCAATATAATTATTAGTGCTATTGGATCATTACTGCTATTTGCAACATTTCCAACATGTTGGACAATTACTGCTATTGCAATATTGTACAGTACAGTAGAGAATAGTTTTTATCTATTATCTATTATCTCTATTCACCTACCTGTTTGCACATAGTACAGTAGGGTATAGCTTTTTCTCAGTATACCTAAGTGTCAATACTGCCTATAAATATACGTGTCATACCTGCTGCATACCTGCACTTTATATAGTATTGCTATTTGCTATTATGCTATGTCACTGTACATCCATTGCAGTGCAATTGAAGTTAACTCTAGGTTACTGCAGTTAATTCTCAGTTTCTGTAAACCCTAGCTTAGGGTCTTGATTTTGGTTCTTCGATTTAATGTCTCTTATTTGACATTATTTGTTTGTTTATTGCATTGTCTTTTATTTTTGCTCTTTGACTTCCACTTGCTAGCTCTACCCCTTGTAACTAATGTGCTGTAATTTCCCTGCGGATCATTAAAGTACAATCTTATCTTAGTCAGAGATGCTTCTCTCACTATATACATACACACTGCCAAGCATGACACAATTCAAATGTTTTTTGTAGTATATTCCTTTGACTGGTGTGATTGTTATACTGTAGCCATCCTTCATAACTCTGACCTGTGTTTGGCCAGTTTGTTATACAGAGCAACATGGAAATCCTGGGAAGAGAATCCTTTTACACTATTCTAACAATCCCATATTTTCTGTTGCAGATTGATGCCTCGGTGATTCCCCTCATGCCTGATAAGGATCTAGAGAAGTACTTCCCTTCCCTTTGTCTCCCTTTATGGTGACAGAATTTCAGTTGTAGCCTTCTGCCGAAATCCAACTTCGGAGGCAAGAAAGAAGGTTATTATTGACAGGCTAAGAGGCAGGGTTTTGTCCTCCGAGAGGCCATCCACTGGTGAAACCACGCCATCCACTTACATTCGGGGAAGGTCATTGCTTGGCAACAGAAATGGCCAAAGAAAACAGAGGCGACTGGAATTAGGATGGATGGACTTTGACATGGTAGAGAAGCGATTCAACAAGTTAGGTTGGTTAAAGGAAGAGGTACAAGAGCTTGTCTACTTCACTTGTCTACTTGCGGGACGGCGGCGGGTGGCACTCCACCTCCTGTGCACAAATAAACATTTAAACTTTGTTAAAGACAGGTGTAGTCCAACATTTCCATTGTAATGAAATCCAAGATGTCTGACTCTTGTTCGGCACTTTGCGTAGTGCATAAAGTGCCGCAAAGTGCCGAACAAGAGTTTGAGGCGTCTGAAATCCATCTTGGATTTCATTACAATGGAAAGGTTGGGGTATACCTGTCTTTGACAAAGTTTAAAAGTGTATTTGTGCATATGAGATGGAGCGCCACCTGCCGCCCTGCAAGTAGACAAGTGAAGGATTATGTGACATCTGGTTAGGTCAGTGAAATTCGACGTATTGGTTTCGTTATCGGGCTCGCTGACTTTCGTGCGGTAAAAAGTCAATGGAGCAGGACAGGACCCTATGGGAGAAGTAAACAGCCATATGATGAAAGACTCCCAAAGGGTCCTGGATCAGGGCTAGAGAAACCCATGGACAACAAGCAGCATATTGGTAAATGCTTGACCTGTGTGGGTCCCTGGATTGATTCAGTCTGTTGTTTTGTGTAAATTTTGAACAGATAAAAAAATGTGCCATTCATTTGCCATTAACTATGGACAATCATGCAATCGATTGACAGCCCTACTATACAACTGTACTATACACACTCCCAACTGTGTGGCACACTGTGTTGCAAGTGGTAAATATATTACCAGCACTAACACCACTGAATACTTAATTAAACTTGAATTTGAAGACAAGGTTTGAAACCATGGAACAAGGCAAACATTCTCCAGCATGAAACAATAGTTTCTTTTAGTTTCTCTCTATAGGAAAAATGAAATAACCATAAAATCACTGACACGTGCTCTTTCAGGATGCATTTTCATTTGTCTGGTCCAGGTTGTGGTGTAAAAAATGAAACCTGATCAAATGAAGTAGCAGATAAAAAATTCTCAAACTTCAATCGACTTTATGGAATGATGAGAGACTAGCTCAACGGGAAGAGGACTAGCGCCCTCTGCTGGTCCTGTTTATTACTGAATCCTCATTCATTTCCCACAGTCCCATTCAGGAATATTATATTATTCATATATATACATTGTCACGGGAACCCCGTGCCCTAAATTAAGGCACAGACGTGACACGCACACATTAACAACTTTTACAGTTATGGAAAACAAGACATTGTACTGGTGTTAAAAAAACGTTTATTTATTGAATTTAAATTGTTTGTCACCTCTCCTCTGTCTCGCTGTGGTGGCTGTCAAATCTGAACCTGGCTGTCTTTCACACTGTCCAAGACTGATGACTGAATAGAACACACAAACCGCTACTTCTGCTACTACTACTTCAGCTAATACTTCTACTTCTGCTATTACTACTGCTGGTGCTGCTATTACTTCTACTACTACTACGATTTCTTGACACAGTATCTTTCTGATTAAATTGACTTTTTAAAAAACATTTTTAAGCTTAAGCAAGCACACACATTTTCTTTAGAAAACTGAACCTTTTCTAGTTATTTACCAGTGAAAGTCAGAACATCCTAGCTCAAAGTGAGATCACAGAAAGAGCTTTGGCGCCATCCAGAGGGCATGTCGATGAACAGCAGGGATTCAGCTTGGAGGAAAGATTTCACTTCTTTTTTTTAAAAGATTTATTTAAAGCTTTTCAATATGGTAAAAACAGAGATACATATCCCATACATACAAGTCAGACATACACTACCGCTCAAAAGTTTGGGGTCACTTGACTTGACAAAAATGTCCTTATTTTTGAAAGAAAAGCACACTTTTTTTTCAATTAAAATAACATTAAATTGATCAGAAATACAGTCTAGACGTTGTTAATGTGGTAAATGACTATTATAGCTGGAAACGACTGATTTTTAATGGAATATCTACATAAGCGTACAGAGGCCCATTTTCAGCAACCATCACTCCTGTGTTCAAATGGCACATTGTGTTAGCTAATCCAAGTTTATCCTGTTAAAAGGTTAATTGATCATTAGAAAACTGTTGTGCTGATTAAAGAAGCAATACAATTGGCCTTCCTTAGTCTAGTTGAGTATCTGGAGCATCAGCATTTGTGGGTTCGATTGTAGTCTCAAAATGTCCAGAAAAGAAGAACTTTCCTCTGAAACACATCAGACTATTCTTGTTCTGAGAAATGAAGGCTATTCCATGCGAGAAATTGCCAAGAAACTGGAAATCTCATACAACAGTGTGTACTACTCCCTTCACAGAACAGCGCAAACTGGCTCTAACCAGAATAGAAAGAGAAGGGAGGCCCCGGTGCACAACTGAGCAAGAGGACAAGTACATCAGAGTCTCTAGTTTGAGAAACAGACCCCTCACAGGTCCTCAACTGGCAGCTTCATTAAATGGTACCTGCAAAACACCAGTCCCAACGTCAACAGTGAAGAGGCGACTCCAGGATGCTGGCCTTCTAGGCAGAGTAGCAAAGAAAAAGCCATATCTGAGACTGGCCAATAAAAGGAAAAGATTAAGATGTGCAAAGAACTATTTAGGAAGAAGCAGTCAGCTGGTATTCTGTCTATAATGCAGTGGCCAGCGCAGTCACCAGATCTCAGCCCTATTGAGCTGTTGTGGGAGCAGCTTGACCGTATGGTACGTAAGAAGTGC